>JASFAX010002080.1:0-47507 GCA_030737875.1 Allium sativum
CTGATTAAGTCTGAGTGTTTTCTCCCTAAGAACCTGAGGGGGGAGGAGGGAAACAGAAAAAAAGAAGGAGAAACAACAGGGCCAGACATAAAGTCTGGCGAGTCTAGTTACTTTTAGCCAGTAGATAATTAAAAGCAACATGATAGGCATATAAAGTGGATAAGAGGGATCACTTCATAAATGGCAGGTGTGACAAGGTAAGCAAGTTAAAGTGTATGTGCCTTACTAATGATTACTCTGCATTATTACTAGCATAACTGAAATGAGATGATCCCTTCTACTATGAGTTGGTAGGCTTAGGTCATATGTCCAAGTATACCCTAACCACTACCCTAATCGATCGGCTCCCTACCTTGTAGATATCCTACGCAGGCCCCGCAGTAGGAGGTATCACTTCCTAAAGTGGCAACGCATGGTGTGCACAACCATATCTACTGGTATCACGGTCATCTTAGCCCCCTCTGACCGGCCCATGCAGGCACATGTCCCCGGTCGGTTTGTGCCGCCCACACCATCTGTCTCATTTAGATCTCTTACAACCAATCAGTAAGTGTGCCCTTTCTCCGCTTAGTACGGAGGTCCCTACTTGATATCAACTCCGGGTTACTGACTGAAATGGATCCCATACAACATGATACAAGCTCTCTTCCTTGTCTTGTATCCCCCACTAGGTTTTCCACTGAATATGTATACCCTAGGTGTCTTTAATTACATAGGCCTATACTAGTTATGCTTACTCTAAAGGGTGTCTTTAATTACATAACTTCATTACGTTATCTATCGGTTATGTGTACCACTAGGTGTCTTTAATTACATAACCCTATTACATTATTTACTGGTTATGTATACAACTAGGTGTCTTTAATTACATAAGCTTATTGGTTAAGTTCTTGGGCCTATATATACACATTACCCACCCCCTCTAATTTACTTAACCCACCACTACCCATCCAATTTTACTTAACCCTAACTTAAGTCCATAATCATATTAAATTAGGTTAAGTAGTCCATTTCATTACCATGTCCAATTATGGTTATAATGGGCTAGGCCTCCCACATTAGGCCTACAACGTGTAGATGCTGGATATGCCGGTAGGGTCCGGGAAGTCTTATTCCACAGTTGGGCCTAACCTTGTGTCTTAGCCCAATTCGTATTTGCGTACTTAGACCTCCCACATTAGGTTCAACATTAGTGGTTGCTGGATATGCAGGCCAGGTCTGAGCAGATTTCCACCACTAATGTAACCTAACCTCATGTCATAAGTACAATTTACAATTCCTAATTGTAAATTACTAAACATTCCAAATTAATCTAAATCTTCCTATGTCATCATAGGTAACTATTTCTATGTTTTCCCCATTTGAATTACATGTCCCATTTCCTTTAAACATGACATAAATCATGCCCATTATAATCCCTTTTTCCCCGTTTTCTCTCTAACGTATTCGCACGTATTTTGGCGTCATCTAGGCTATAAAGTAGCCTAGCTATAATGACAAAAGGGAATATGATAAGGTGATAGTTTCGACATTCTTTCCATAAACATGAACTAGCGTAATAACAAAGTGAATGGACATGTAATTAACATCATAATAAAGTGGACATCAAACTAGTAACTTGTGGCAATCACTATGATGTTTAAGAAAACATAATGAGAACTAGATTTAACATTAGCTGTCCAATTACCTAAATCTAGCATAGTTAGAGTGACATAGCAACATGTTTAGATCAAAGGTAGATTCACATGTCATGTTTACAACATATATCAATGTATCACAATATGACAGGTGAAAGTTGATTAACATAAAGATCTGGATCCAAGTAATGTCATAGTTGTCCAAATTAATAGATGTGCATCCATCATAACATGGTTACAAGTCAAGATCTATATATACATCATAATCGAATCACCACAATTGTATTAGATCTAGAAAAATATGTCTATCATGGCATAGGATAGAATTTCACATTAACACAGAATCATACTTTACAACATTTCCAATTCATTGTCTATCAAAGCACACTTTTATTTATCTAAACCTAAAAGTAATCCAGAAACTCACAGCGTTAGGTCTATAGAATTTAGGAAGAACGAATCTAGCAATTCTGAATTGGATTTGTAGAATATGTTGTTGTAGAAACGGTTCAGTTCGCGCTCAGCAGCATGTGGCTTTCATGACTCCCAATGAAGAGAATATGAGAAATATGACACAAATATATAACTGCCAGACCCCCTGAAACTGAGTTCCACCTCAGCCCTAGGGGTGTCGACACCCTTGTGGGTGGGTTGACCCCTAGGTCGACACCCCTCTAGGGGGTAGACCCCCTAGAGCGGGAATTTCGCCGCTCAGAGGAATTTTTCGAGTATGAATCCTTTGGATAGGATTCTGACTCATCACTGAATCACCTCTTACTCATGCATACATATAAAATATTTCTATGCGTATACAAACTTAAAACCTTCTTAACTTCTTCATATGGTGTCCGTTTTACGCAAACCAAATGTCTATCTTGACCAGAATTTCTAGACGGATGCATTGGTGCAGTCTGTTTTCTCTAATTCTGAACATTAAATTAATTATTATTTAATTTATTCTCTTTAATGTTGTTTAAAAAATTCAGGGTGTTACAATTCCGCTTCATTATTATTGCTTGTTATATATGTCCTATTATATTTTATCCTTGCGTTGTGAGTTATATAACGCGTTCCAATGTTATTCTACCCTGATAATCATCCATAGCTACCTGACACGTTTTTCAGTGCATTAATTCCCTTGTTAAGTGCAGGAGTTGTGGTTGGTCGTCACATTTGGTATCAGAACTCTGGTTAATCGATTTTAGCCAAAGTCCAGGGACGTAATAACGTATGAGAGACGTATTTGTAGATTTCTGATGGGTGTATACTATATATTAATGTATAGTATAATAGCGTTTGAACTCCATTTACAGATTTTCTAGCGTGTGGAATAATCATTCTATTTTTCAAATTTAGAATGAATCGTCGAACGTCGAGACACGCTGCTAGGTAGGAGACTGTTCCCGAAGGGGGAAATGGCAGTATATTAGATTACCCAACTATGTTCGAGGCCATGATGGCAGTGATCATGAGAAGGGCTCCCGCTCCAGAGACAACTGCAGTAGATGTGGGAGTTCAAGTGCAAGTGCCTAGGGCTGTCGACTTCATGAAGCTATGCAAAGATTTCAATACCCTAGAAGGGAAGGCATTTAAGGGGACGGAGCCGGCCGATTGTTGATATTCAAGGGTGGCTTGATACTTGCATTCGGATCTTTGAATACATAGGAGTTAATGATGAGACGAAGAGGAAGCTTGCATTAAGACAGCTATAGACCAGAGCTATGGACTGGTGGAACTCTGCCACTCTAGAGACTCTAGAAGATGATATTTCATGGGAGCAATTCCCAGTTAAGCTTGAGATGAATTTTGTCTCTACTGTTCAGAAGTTTATTATGTTTAAGAGGTTTGTCGAGCTCAAGCAGAATGCTTGGCCAGTGCTAGAGTATGTTTTTGACTTTAAAGCTTTGTCGAAGTATGCTCGTTCATATGTCGAGACTCCTTATCAGAAGAACGAGAAATTTGTCATGGGTTTGGACAAATACCTTGGGAATTAGCTGGTGGATCATCTAGATGATACTTATTAGAAGATCATCGAGAAAGCTCTAAGGCATGAGAGTTTGTTTCCCAAGGAAGAGATTGTTATTGCAAGTAAGGAAGAGCCGAAACCAAGCAGGGTGTAATAACAAAAGAAGGAAGAAACAACAAAGAAATGGAAGGAAGGTCAGAAAAAGTAGAAATGCGAAGTGACTTGCTATGATTGCCAGCAAAAGAGCCGTTATTCCAAGGATCGCAAGAGTCCGAAAGCTGAAAGGAAGTGTCGCAACTGCGGCTAACCTGGGCATCTCAAGAAGGATTGTCCACAACTAACTAAGGGAAAGTGGATTGTGAGGGCGTATGCTTTAAAAGCTATTCCATCTTCTTTAGGGGATTCTATGGCAAAGGAGAAATGGAAAAGTGTCATTGTTTAAGGTATTCTTTCCTTTAGAAATATTTTAGTTCGTGTGTTGTTTGATATTGGAGCTTCGCATTTTTTCACTTGCAATGAGCTTGTATGCCGCTTGGGTTTGGAACATGAGATTTGTGATAGACCTTTTGTTGTGACTAATCCAATTGGAGGTTTGTCTAGTTTGTGTATGATTTTTCATGGTCTAGTGTTGTCGAGTCATAGTTTCTCCTTTATGTGTGATTTCTTTGTCTTGAACTTCGCTAGGTTTGGGATTATTTTGGGTATGGACTGGCTCAAGAGGCATGCGACAAAAGTGGATTGCGAGAAGCTCGAGGTAACGGTCGGGAATATGGAAGGGCGAATGGTTGTGATTCGATGTAATCCCGAAGATGGTTTCTTCGCAAGCAATTTAAATTCGCTTGTGATTCCACGGGAAGACTTGTTATTATGTGGATCACTAGTGAGTTCGATGATGCCGTTGACGAGGTCTAAGGGTCGTTGCTGCATCACAAGACTCAGTTCAGAATCAATTTGGTTGAGGGTTCTAAACCCATCGACATGCCTCTTAGGTGAATGGCGCCTAAGGAACAACGAGTATTAGAGGTGTAAGTACATGACATTTTGGGAAAAGGGTTTATTCGGAGAAGTGTATTCGAATGGGGTGCACTAGTTGTGTTTGCAACCAAGGCTGATGGATCTTTGACATTGTGTGTGGACTATCATGAGCTAAATAAGGTGACCAAGGAGAACAAGTATCCGTTGCTGATGATGGATGACTTGTTCGATCAGCATGACGAGGCCAAGGTGTTTTCTCAGTTGGATTTGGCAACGTGATTCCATCAGTTGAGGGTGGCAAAGGATATGTGCCGAAGATAGCTTTCAGGACACCATCCAGTTTCTTTGAATGGTTGGTAATGCCATTTGGGTCGACCAACGCACCAGCGTATTTCATGGATCTTATGAATAGGGTTTTTAGGGATTAGTTGAACAAGTTCGTGCTTACGTTCGTGGATGATATTATGGTTTTCTCCTAGAATGAGGAAAAGCGTAAGACGCAGTTGCGAGTTGTTTTAGAAATCTTGCGAAAACATCAGCTGAGAGCTAAGTTTTCGAATTGTCACTTCTGGAAGAGCGAAGAAAGGTTCTTAGGCCATGTTGTTTCTGGAAATTGAATAGTGGTTGACCCCGCTAAGGTGGCAACAATCCAGGACTGGGATTGACCTAAGAATGTGACGGATGTTCGGAGTTTCCCTGGGTTGGCATGATATTATCATCGGTCTATCAAGGATTTCTCTAAAATACTGCACCATTAAGGGGATTGACGAAGAAGAATCAAGTGTTCACATGGAATGCGAAGTGTGAGAAATCTTTTGGAATCCAGAAAGAGAGACCGACGAGTGCTTATGCTTTGACGATTCCAAGTGGGAATGAAGAAATGGGGGTATACACACCGATGCATGTGGTACTAGACTTAGAGAAGTGCTGATGCAGAAGGATAAGGTTGTGGCCTAAACGAGTCGATAGCTGAAGCCGCACTTAAGGAATTGTCCGACTCATGATTTGGAGTTGGCAACGATCGTGTTTGCTCTGAAGATGTGGAGATATTATCTGTTGGGAGTTTGATTCAAGTAGTTTATGGATCATAAGTCGTTGAAGTACATTTTCTCCCAAAAGGATTTTAATCTTCAGTAGCAATGATGGTAAGAGTTTCTGGCGTCATATGCTTTTGGTACAGCTAATACTCCTGGTAAAGGTAACGTAGTGGCGGATGCGTTGAGTCGAAGACATGCAAGTTCGGGAGCGATGTTTTCGGAATGGAAGCACCTCGAGTACTTGGTAGGATTTGATTTCAGGCCTCGATGTGAGTTAGAATCTGAAATGTTAGCAACCTTATTGATAATACCTACACTCATCAAAAGGATTAGATAGAGCCAAAAGCGTGATTCAAAGCTTTTCGAGATTATCCAGAAGTTGGAACCGAAAAATAAAGAGTTCGAGGTCTATCGAGAAGGTTGGCTTTGGAAATAAGGACGACTGATTGTTCCTGATATTGACGGGCTGAGAGAAGAGGTTTTGGGGAAATGTCACCACTCGAAGTTGATGGTTCATCCTGGTGGTAATAAGATGTATTAGGATATGAAGCGATCTTGCTATTGGGAATGCATGTAATGGGATGTTGGAAAGTTTATTTCCAAGTGCATGAATTCAGTTGGTGAAAGCTAAACAGAAGATGTCGAGTCGATTGCTTCATCCAGTGGAAGTTTCTACGTGGAAGCGGGAGCATATATCGATGGACTATCTAGAACCAGGGTAGAAAATGAAGGAATTTGGGTCATCGTGGATCGCTTGACCAAAAATGAAAGATTTATTCATGTCAAATCGACTAGGACAACATCAAAGTTGGCTGAGCTTTATATAAAATGGATACTTCGATTCCATGGTATCTTAAAGAGCATAGTGAGTGATCAAGATCCATTGGTCACAAAAGGATTTTGGAAGAGTTTGCAAGAGACTTTGGGAACCCAATTATGTTTGAGTACGACCTATCATCCCCAGACTGATGGTCAAACCGAGAGGGTCAGCCGAGTTTTGGAAGATCTCCTAAGAGCTTGCATATTGGATTTTGGGGGATCATGGGAAGACCATTTACAATTAGTGGATTCTACGTACAACAACAACTACTAGTCGAGCATTGGGATGGCACCATACGAGGCATTGTATGGTAGGCCATGTAATTCTCCAACATGTTGGTTAGAAACTGGAGATAAATTGGTACTTGGTCCAGAGATAATAAGAGTGACCTCAGATTGTGTCAAGATTGTTCAGAAATGAATGAAGGAAGCCCATGACTGTGTGAAGAGTTATGCTGATAAGCATCGAAAGGATTTAGATTCGATGTTGGCAATATGGTTTTCATGAAGATTTCGCCGCTAAAGAATGTTGTACGGTTCAGAAGCAAAGGAAAATTGGCCCCAAGATTCGTTGGACCATTCCCAATAGTTAAGCGAATTAGAAAGCTTGCATACAGATTGGATTTACCCGAGAAGATGTCGAGTGTGCACAATGTTTTCCATGTGTCATTTCTATGGAAGTGTGTGCACGATTCGAATGTGGTGGTATCTACGGAACAGTACGAAGACCTAGAAGTCGAGACCGTAGCTATGAGACCTCGTAAGTCACTTCGCTTTGTGGGGAATGACACAAAATAACTTAGGAAGAAGACAGTTAAGCTAGTCAAGGTGTAGTGGTGCGAGGATGATGATCATTGTACATGGGAAACGGAAGAGAGAATGAAAACTGCCCATCCAAAACTCTTCGTTGGTATGACCCATTAATGTCGTGTCACCTTACATCATCATAACTAGTACCGTTTCGTTACAATTTTGCGTGCTAGGTTAAGGTCGTGGATGCATGGCTTGATGGATGCTAGTTTGAATGGTAAAAATTGATTGTTCGTGGATGGTAGGCATGCGGAGTTGTTTTTGCTTGCGTTTGTTTGGAATCTCGGGGACGAAATTCCTAAGGGGGAAGAACGTAACGACCTGCATTTTACGTATCGGAGGATCATAAAACCTTTTTAATTAATTCCCTAAGGGTCGGATCATTCTCATATTTTTATATGTTGGTTATGGGGATATGGGACATGTCCATAATTTTTACCAATTTTATTCGTGACCATTTTGCCCCTGTCAGTTTTGTATAGGGAATAACTTTTGACTGGCATCGAATCAGGTGCTGAGATCGATCTCTTCGGAAAGGAAATTATGTTTTCAATTCCGTAGAGTGGTCACATTAATGATTTGGTTTAGTTGTTTGGGATGAATCGTTGTTTTAGTGCTGCACAATTTCTGTACAGGTTTGGTTGGTCATTAATATGTTGAATTGGTGTGGCCCATTAGTAGGATAGTTAAAGGATATAAATAGGGGGTAAGAAACATGGAGAGGGGTTTACTTTCTTCATTCTCTCATTTGATTGAGCTTGTGATCCTCCATGCTCAATCAAATACGTCTTTCCTCCATTAAAATCCTAGATCTACGCAAGGAGATTGAAGATCTACATCAAGCAAAGCTAGATCTACATCAAGTGAAGGAAGATCACATCAAATTAAGAGATTTGAAGATTGATCATCGCTGTCCGAATTAGAGATTAGTCGATTTCAAGCTTGTTTGAAGATTTGTTGAGTGATAAGAATCTCTCACACGGATTCAATTAAGTGTATGGGTTGTTTGATCTTATGTTCATCATTTCATGCTGTTTTCACATAAATCTAATCGATGTAAGTAGGTTTTTAAATTTGAATCACCATAGGGTCTAATCTAGCAACTTAAATCGGTAAATTTCTATGTAATTGCACGATGATAATCATTGTTTGAATGTTTGTTGATAATTGCATGATTTGTTATTATTTTCTTGATTGAATTATTGTTGAAAAGTTGAAGTTGGATTGGTTTTCGAGTAGAAATCAAGTCATATTCTAGAGTGAATTTGGTCGGAGTTTTGGGTGCACAAACATGTATGTATCGGGCAACTTCAATGCATGCATCCGGTGGAAATTCGACCATGGATCGGGCACAAAAATCCTGGAGGTGCATACATGAAAATAGATGATTTGGAAAGCATCTGGATGGATCGGGCAAAATTAGTTTAATAGCGTTTGGCAAACCCTATGGAAAGCGCTGGATTAGGAAAGGTTGGTTTGCCATGGATCGGGCATTGAAATTCTAGAGTCGCGCATGTGGTTTTGGAGTGGATCATCTTGACCTGGTATGGATCGGGTGACTTTACAAATTCTGGGATAAATAGCGTTAGTAAAACGCTATAGAAAGGATGGATCAGACAAAAGATAGAACCATGGATCGGGTGGAGTTGCGCACGAGAAAAAGATGGATCGGGCTAGGTGCATGTCCATGGATAAGGCAGTTTTTCAATGGATGGATCAGGATGAAATTTATAGCGATTTTAAAATGCTATAGCAAGACATGGGTTGGGCAAAAGCCATTTTCCCTGGCAATGTGCGGCACACGCAGAAATTGGTGATCAACCCATGCACAACATGGTGGATCACCACCGTTTCATGGATCGGGCAGACAAATCCAGAATTGAACGCGAAGATTTGGTATTGTTTCCAAAACACTGTAAAATGCAGTTTCAATGCGGTGCTTAGTTTTTTCATAGTGAAAAAGACTGAAAATGCTATGATTTGCAGTATCGGCCAAACGATGCCTATTTTTGGATCGACAATGGCCATGGCTTCGACGCAAATTTAAGGAGGAACATTCGAAGTGTTTTAGAACGTTCGTTGATCGATGAAATGCAACGAATATGAAGACGACTGGAAGACGTTGAGTTTGCGGATAATGGGTGCTCGAGAAGGCACCTGAGCCATGGATAGTAGCAGGTGATGACGACTAGAGTTATGGAGGTCGAGGAATTATCGTTGTCGTAGGTTCTAGAGAACTCAAATATAATAGGGATGCCTAAAAGACATGTTGAATGGTTGAGTACCTTGGGCATTTATGATGGGCCTAGAGATAAAATCATGATGGAGAATGAAGTTTTTGCAAGAACTGGGGTTTACCATTAGCCCTTGACAGATGACATGACGTTGAGCCGCTCATACAATCAATGATGGTTTCAAAGCAAGATTGGCGGTGATAGCCAAAGTCATGGATGACGATTATTTTGCTTGTATCGTCTTGTGTAGATTATTCGACGTTGAAGGAAACATTTCTTGGGTTCTTGTCCGATGTTAGCTTAGGCCTTTGGGGCTTGTACTTGGAGATGTCGATATTGATTAGGATGGTCTACGCTTGATAACTGATTGCCATGAATGTACTGTTTGTTTCTATTTGATTATTGTAAAGGATACCAGTGTCCGATGTGGGGAAGACGGGTTTGGGTTCTTCTTTGTTGATGGTGGAAGATTAGTTGATTAATCTGCTTATTCTCATATACTTTATTGATGATGTTAGATAGCTGTTTTATCACTCATTAAGACTGTTGTCTGACTCAAGGTTTTATGTTTCCTCTTATTACCTTGGGTTGTTCATCCATTGTTTGGATGGTTAGACTGAGTAGTAGGCGACATGTAGTTGATCTTGATGAGGACGATGCTGCTGAGCGACGACGAGCTGGAGGCATATGTATTAGTCTCCTATTACATACTATATGATGTCTTTTCGCTGTTATGCTTGATGTGTTCTCCAAAAGATTTATAGTAAGGCATATGGTACAGAATCTGACATTGTATCCAATTGATGTTTTGGATAATTCATGATGATATGAAAGTTTAAAATTCTGCTCAATTTTGCTTCACTATTATTGCATGTTGTATATGTTCTATTATATTTTATCTTTTGCACTGTGAGTTATACGACATGTTCCACGTATATTATTCTACCCTAATAATCATCCATTGCTTCCTGGCACATCTTTCAGTGCATTATTTCCCTTGTTAAGCGCAGGAGTTGTGGGCGGTCATCACAACAATAAAGGAGCCTGAAAACTCCACAAGATAGAAATATGAAAATTCCATGAATTGAAGTTCCACAAAAATGATCCGAAGATCCTCAAGATGATCTGAAGATCCACCAGAATCAAATTTTGTTAAAATGATACTAAGATCTTCCAAGAAAGATGAACCATAGTTCCCTGAAATGATCTGAATATCCTCAAAATGTGAAATAAATTCCACAACCCAGACTAGTAAATATAAGAGTTTAACTATATGTCCCATAACCACTTGCTCTACTCGAATATTTATAAACAAGTTTATATTCCACTTTACCACAATTTTCAATCTAACAAGTCCAAGAATTAACTATTGAGGCAAACACAAGGGATCATAGCCCTTGTTTTACTATAGCATTTAGTTGGATTTCTCGTATGAATGAAGAAAAGGTATATAAATATATACTAGTAGATTGGAAAAATTTTTGTAAAGTAACTTTGTATAATGAAGTAAGATTTGAAAGCTATTATTATTTTACTTATATAAACATAATCAATGGCGTCCTCATCTGGAGGGAGAAACCCTAATACAAACTCAAATTCAGATCTTGCCTGGCAAGAGGTACGAAAAAGAAAGCAAAAACATTTCGTGATGTTGTCACTGGATCTAAAGCAAATAATGGAAAGGCCGTTGGGAATGTTTGAAAACGACATGAGATGCAAAAATTTGTACCAGGTGTAAGATCGTAGTCACAAGCTGTTGCAACCAACACCAAAATAGAGGGTGACATAGAATTCTTTTCAACCACAACAGACACTTAAGGCTGTTATGCAGATTTAGATGATGACGTTTTTGAAAAAGCGAATTCCACGTGGAATAATTCTATCTACATTTATCTAGAGGGACGAAGACCTTATTACTTGCATTTGAATGCATACATCTAACATGAATGGAAACCATATGGTAGATGGGATGTGTTTGCTAGGGAGAACGGATTTTATTTGATAAAATTTGAAATTGAAGTATACTGCAACAAGGTTTAAGCTGAAGGACCATGATTCATGGATAGCAAGTTTATTTTCATTAAAAAGTGGGAACCAAATTTACGACTGGAGAGAGACATGCTTGACTCGCATCCTATTTGGGTAAAATTACATAATATAGATCTGTCTCTATGGAATGCTAGAGGTATTAGTAAAATATCAAGTTTAATTGGCGTCCCACTAGATATGGACGATTACACTAGAAATAATAAAAGGCTGAAATTTGCTACAATGCTTATTGATATTAAGGCGAAAAATCCTCTAGTTAAACAAGTTCGTGCCCAAGATAGAAATGGTAATGTTTGCATTCAAAATGTGGAGTATGAGTATGTACCCCCTGTGTACCCATTGTGATGTTTTGGACATTCAACAGAACAATGTGCAATTGTGGTAAAACCAGTTAGTCAAGTTTGGAAAGTCAGAACTGATAATTCATATACATTTACTTCTAAATATTTCCCAGTTATATATACAACACAAGACAAAACCCAACAACAACTGGGAAGTACAGATGCAGATGCCTTCACTGCACATACAAAGACACCTTTATCTATAGAAGATGTCTCAGAAGTCACTGAAGTAATTAATGTTGCAGATCAAATGGAAAAACATACCGAGGAAGCAAACCAAACTGAATCTCCCCTGTTGAGAAGTCCCCAAATGATCCTCATGCTAAAGCTCTTGTTGAACCTGATAACGATGGTAATCTAAATTTAGATGAAATTGATCTTACATAGGAGGAAGAAGTGGAGTCTGATGACTTGCCTTCAGGAAAGCTAACGTAAGGTAACAAAAAAATATGACAAGCAATTTGAAGAGAAACAACAAGTAGCTAGAAAGAAAGATGTGGTATGCCCCTCACACATGACTTTGAGGAGCAAGTTACCACATAATAAATGACCATAATCATGTGGAATGCTAGAGGGCTTAATAACGATACTCGTCAATTAGACCTTTACAACAATAGAAGGACTTATGCTCCTTTTATTCTGTGTATTTTGGAGAACAAGTTTACTGATGACAATATGCAATATTTCATAAATTCTTTTGGAGATGAATGGGTATCATGCAATAACAATGATACAGGATGCAAAGGTAGAATTATTGTTGTGTGGTGTAAATCAGTTTGGCAGTTAAACCTTATTGATAAGGATTCACAATAGATTACCTTGGATGCAAAAAATAGTGGGGGTTTACATTTAATCATTACTGTTGTATATGCAAGCAATTTTTCCCAAGAGAGAAATGTTTTGTGGAACAAAATAAAAAGCATATAAAAAAATGAAAGTATATCCTGGATTGTTATTGGAGATTTTAAAGCAATACTAAACAAAGAGGATAATATGGGTGGTGTGCCTCCGAGAGTAGCTCAACTTACAGAATTCAACAATTGCATTTCTGGTGCAGGACTATTGGAACCATTGCATAATGGCCTGAAATATACATGGAGAAGTGGAGATAATAAGAAAATTTCTTGTAAATTGGGCAGAGTGCTGGTTAATTCTGAATGTATCATACACTTGCCAGACAGTAGTGGATATTCTTTCCACCTTCACAAGTGATCATAGTCCTATTATTATACAATTCTTGAAAAGTATGAATAACACAAAAGGCAAACCATTTAGATATGTTAATGCTTAGCAAAACATTGATGGTTATGACGGAGTTATAAATTTTAACCTATGTGACATACAAGATGGATGTGCAGGTTTCATAATTTTGCAAATGCTCAAATTCGCAAAAAGATGTCTTAAAGAATGGAACAAGTGCAGACTGAAGGACAATGATTACATCAATCAGCTTCAAAAAGATTATGCTATGTTTTTTCAATTGATAGATGATGGAGACAATTCTGATGATATTTGGAGAAAATACCACACTTCCCAAATGGAGTTGAAAAAAGCACTTGAAAACAAAGCCATTGAATTGAAACAAAAAGCAAAAGTGCAGTGGCTAACTGAAGGCGATGAATGCACAAAATTCTTCTACACCAAAATTTCCATTCGAGAACACATTAACAGTAGTTCACACTTGATTGATAATCAAGGGAACTACTATACAGATCATCAAAAGCTTGAGAGAGAAGCAATCGAATATTTTACTTCACTATACAATGGCGATTGTGAAACTAAGTTACCTGTTATTCATTGCAGGCGAGTTGTTAATGCCAGAGGCAGGAGGTTGCTGAGCAGCCATTTCATGTATGATGAAGTCTGGACGGCCGTCCAATCCATTAGCGTTGACTCCAGCCCAGGTCCATATGGGAAAGGGGATGGGTTCTTCAAAAAACACAAGCAGCACCTGAAAGAAAATGTTACACAAGCCATTCAAGAAGCATCAATATATGGAAAAATAATCAAAGAAATGAATCACACTTTCATATGTCTCATCCCAAAAGTTGAAAATCCCACCAGATCTGAAGAATTCAGACCTGTTGCTTACTGCAATGTGCTGTACAAAATTCTTAGCAAGGTAATATGCAACATATTTTACCAGACATCATCTCAGAGTGTTAGAGTGCTTTCATTAAAGGTAGATATATTTCAGAGAACTCGCTATTGGCTTCAACAAACCTAGGGCTAACAAATTCTATTTGAAAGTAGATCTTCACAAAGCATATGATAAGATAAACCGTAATTTCGTAATTCATATGTTACATTGCATGGGTTTTCCTAATAAATTTATTAAGTTGGTTAATGAGTGTATATATAGCCCTAATTTTTCAATTTTGATCAATGGTATCCCAAAGTGATTCATTGGATCAAATAGGGGTATAAGACAAGTAGATCCATTGTCTCCTTACCTGTTTGCCGTAGCTATCACTACAAGAAAATATACTTTTCACCACAATAATGGTCAGCGTTTCGGTCAAGAATGCTGAGAAAAGCATTCAGTAGACTAAAAATTGAAAATCTAAACGCTGTTCCGAATTACTGACTTCATTTTGAGATTCGCGGCTACTTTGCCGCCTTGTTTTCTTTTTTACCGCTAGACACAACAAACAATTGTTCTTCCCCAAAATTCTTTTAAAACCTAGTTAGAATCCTAAATATACATGAATCAGTGACGAAGTCCCCTAATTCTGCCAGCAATTGTTACCTCCTTTATCTTCAGGTAATTTCTTCTTAATTTCTGCGTTTGCCAATTCCATGATATTTTCTACTTCTTGTGATTTCTTTTGGGTCTCCTCCTCTTGTAATTATTTCAATACTCCTCCTCTTCCTAAATTTTTAAATGGTGCTTCATCATCTTGGGTTTTTTCTACCAATCCTCTTCATGTATTCCTCTTCACCTTCTTGGGATTTCGTCCAGTTCGCCCAAGCCCAACCCCTTGTATTTGTTTCATATTTGGTAACTTTTCATTTTAGCTTTCTTCATTTTGGATGAAATCGCAGTAGTAAGCTGTAGTTTAACCTTTTAGATTTGACCATATTATGCTGTTAATCTTTTTTGGTGGATTTTGATTCACAAGTTTTGGTCTGTTTTGATTGCTACACGATGGGTTTCTCCTGATTTTTGATTGCGATGTGCTGGATGGACGAATAGTGTTCACTACCTGATAACTATTTACAAATTCGTTGAAGTTCAAGTGTTCCCTAGCGAGTTAGTTCATTGAATATTAGTTGATCGAACTTTTAGCTCTAATTGAAATGTAGTGTATTGCATGCCATCTGATAAATAGTATTTCATGTCTATTCTTGCCATTAAGTAGTTTAGGGAAAAAACCGTTCAAAACTTACATATATCAGTCCTAACTGTTTCGGTAATCTCCACTATTTGTTACCAGCTTTCAAATATTCCACGAGTTCACAAGTTGGTTGCTTTCTTCATTTCAGATGGTCAAGCATGAGTATGATGTCTGTGGGGAGATTGTTATCCATGCTCAGGTGAACTAATTGTTTCAGATCCCATGGTTATGTCCATATATCGTTAAACTTTGCTTGAATCGGTTTATGCACAACTTTGCACCCATTCTTCATTGATAGACGTAGCTTTTATATATAGATATGAACATATGCTTAGATTTACCTATATGATATCACTTACGTTGTTTATGCCAAGAAGCGGTCGGCGAAACTAATGCATTGAAAATATTTCTATCAATAACTTGAATCAAGAATGGATTAAATTCAAGCCCATATAGATAGAACTCAACCATTAGCAGTTAACATTGATACCAACAAAGATGGTATAATTATGAAAAAAATGAATAACCATCTAATACACAGTGTGGTTGCCGTTATGCTTCAATAAAACCCATGTATGAATAGGCAAATAACAATATATGCAAGATTAAATTATGCTATAATGTCGTAAAAAAAAAGCTATGTTGGTCGCAATTATGAACTAAAAAAAAAAATTTAACAGTACGTGTTAATAAACATAAACTTGTGCTTCTGAAAAACAATGATAAAGTTTATATACACATTGAGTAACCTTTGCTTACAGTTTTTTCTAAAGCAATTCTCATGCAAATAAATATCACATTAATAAAGGAAATGAAGTTGATAGCATATAAAAATTCTTATGTTAAGCATTAAGCCAAAAGCACCATTCTAGCTATGGAAACATAATTAAAGAAGCATGGTTCTTACTTTTCACCTTATTTTGCGCATAACTGGTTTGCCTCAATGATCTTATAGTATTCCTGTCTAGTTTATTTGGTGATCTTGGGTCCATTGGAATAGTAAAAAGTGGCATGAATGCTACCTTGTGGACATTGCACCTTCGAATTTTCCTTTAGAAGAGTTGGTCACAATTTTGGTTGCCTAACGTTTGAGCAGAAGTTATACAGCCTTGAGTTTGATTATGTATACTGAGATAGTCAAGTTGTATTCATAGCCTATTACCTAAATTCAAATGATTTAAAAGGGGCTCTAATGGTACAATTTAAGATAACTAAAATTTTAAATTCTTGTTGCTCCTATCCGATTATAAAAGGAACATATATGATTGAAATAAATTTTATGTGCATAGCAGGAAAACCTGTGCTTGGAGATAAATAGGATATAGAATAGATTGATGTTGTTTGAATCTGTTGATTGTTATTTATTTATTTGACCTTTTCTTGGCAAGTAGTATTCACATTGTAAATTTTAAATTTGTTTTTATTTCAAAAGCATAACTATGAAACATATCATGCTGACATTGTAAATTAATAGGTTTCAAGCTGGGCATATGTCCAGCTAGCTGTTACATTTTGTAGGAGTTATCAAAAATAAAGTGTTGTATTTATGTCATATTGAACATGCAACTCAAGTATGTTGTTGAAATTTAATGTTTTAGGTGCAAATTTTGCTAGAATAGGTGGCATTGTACTAGTAGATAGTCTAGTCGAGAAAACATTATGATTGAGTTGAGGAAATCAACAATTGCAGTGGAAAACAAAATTTACCCATAAATATCAATATCGAACTTGAAATATGCACAGATCAATATTATTGCAAATTATACATTACTGTCACTACAAAATTCAACATAAGATTGACTTAAAATAATTTAATGTGTAGGAAAAAAAATGGTCCGTTGATAAACACGGCACTGGCTATTTTATACATTCGAAGAATAAAATAAGAATCTAAAGGACATAATTTTAGCCCGAAGGCTAGTCAGCAGTCCGAAAATTGCATTTATTACCAATTTTAATATTATTTTTTGATTCATCGGAACCACGGCGATCTGATGGCAGAACAACATGAGTCTTCTTATAGCGAACCCCATCATGGGGATTTCATCGTTGCTTACATGATTCATGTATTGGATAAATAGAAAGAATAAATGAGCTAGAAAAGATGAATTGATTATTTTTATTTTATTTTTTAAAAAAAAAATCTAAGAAGGAGATGGAGAATTGACATTGAATTTATGGGAGAATCTAAAGAAAAGAAGTACAGGTTAGTTCTGATAGATCACATGTAGTTGACAGTTAAGTGTTTCTTGGCTATGAACCTAGTAATATGTTAGCTAGCCAGTTAAGAAGGTATGCATGTCCATTTTCTATTGACTTTTAAGATCCTGTCACAGATAACTAATCCTAGATTATTTAAGAAGGATACCTATCACAGACATGTATTTCTCTAACAATACTTTGAGGAGTTATTTCATTTCTATACCCTAAGCATGATTAAATTTGGAGAGAGGCCTTTGTCTTACATCTCCTTGAACATATTCATGCATTATCTCCAATTTTTGTTCATTAGTGATTTTGAACTTTAGATTTAAAAAAAAATGTTTAAAATGTAATTTAACTTTAGATTGAATATATTCATTCATTATTATACACAATTTTCAATTTTCCTTTTGTCTTGTAAGTTGTTTTATACTTCACGAATATTTGTTTTTGTGTTCAGCTACTCATATACATGTGTTTGTCTGTCCACATTTCCCTGTATTTTATATCTACATGTATGTTCATCATAAATGTTCTTTTAACTGAATGAGACGTTTTCTATCTAATTAATGATAGGAGTCTCGACATTAAGTAGTGGGTTACAGTTTTCATTAATTTACAAAATGGTTTTCTCTGCATTTAAAATGTTTATGGTTCAAATCTGAGCCAAATACAATAGAAATTCGCTGTAGTAAATGATAGATTATAGAATATGATGACATTAAAACGCCTACTTAATTACAGTTAAATTGGAAAAGTCTAAAAAACTACTGACAGGTAGTCAGAAAAGCTGGATATGAATTTACTAATTATTTTTCCGTGTAACAAGAAAACTGCTTATACAATAATTAATGGCTGTTATAAAAGCATCTAATACTCAAAAATGTTGAATATAAAAAAATGTACATTATCCGTTCCTATAACAAAAATAGCTAAAACTCAGGCTATATTGAATCAAAATAAGCGTTAAAATTTAAGCTTTTAATTCAGATAATACTGCAAATAAGTACTGAGAAAAGCTGGATATGAATTTAATGATTTTTCTTCCTTCAATAATTCTTTTTTATGCAATGTGAAAAGTTGCTAAATGGCAATTATAAACGCTTTAACAATTCTTTTGCCTTTAGTGCTATAAGATTTGAATATAAGAAAACTTAAATTTTAGTATGCAAGCCATTTATGTATGTCCAAGTTGAGATGTATTCCCTGTCTTTGTAAGTACTTAGAAGACTTTCCGTATATAAGACATGGAACATTGAAGCAACAAGCTGTATCTAAAGAATCATGCATGAATTGACACATAATGAACCATTTGCCTACATTTTCTCCATAAAAAAATATTACATGGTCATATCATTTTAGAAGACATGCCCTATGTGCAAACATCTTAAATTTACATTATTTTCATTTTCAGGAGGTCATCAAACTCTTCCTTGGGCAACCAGATCATATGCAGCCTTTGGTGCTGCTAAGGGAATTATATTTTTGCATGATTTTAATAGCCAAGCTATATATCAAGATGTTAAATCTTCCAGTATTCTTCTCGTTTTGGTAAGAGATAATGAAAGATTATCAAATCTTATATAAAACTGTGAATTGGATCATCTTGCTTTTCACGTCATATACCGTGTAAGTGTAAGTTACAAATTTTAATTTTATAATGTTTTACTTTCTCATAACATATGTAATAAAATCCGTTTAGTGAAATCTCAAAAAAAGTCTCTAAACAATATGTTTACTAAGCAATATATATGTTATGTTGATAATTTTACATATATACATGTAATGTTAATAAATGTTAACTTATATATTATTAACATTGTTAATAGATTATGAACAATGTTAATGGTAATAAAATCTCAAACATTGTCTCCAAATAACGTCAACAGATGTATACTTATATATTATTTATTGAGTGCCAAACAGATGTAAACTTATATATTATTAACTATTCACATTGACGGTCGAACAATGTCTCCAAACAAGATAACATCTCAACATGTGTAACCTATTTATATAAACAATGTCTCCAAACAACATAACAAATAAAGTTCAGCCCCTGTTCATCAGTTTAGCTTACATAGACCGTCGCATCAGTTTGCTGTTTTGTTTGCACATAACATCACTTCTAGTCAGCATCATAGTTCCAGCAGGATCATTTCCATATTCATCAGTTCAGCTTGCTCACACAACGGAGATAAGTTTTTTCTATACACTGTCTTGTGAAAGTAGAATTAAATTTAAAGCCTGAATGTTTAATGTAATGTACAATCATACAAATGCAGGGAAGAGCTGAAGCAATGACATCATCGAAATGCAGGAGCACGCTCTAAATTTCATCATAAAGTATGAAGATGTTATATGATAAAGTTGCAAGCGAAGCACGTCACAGAATATGGGAGAATGCAGGCGATGAGATGCTATGTGACTGAAGCTAAGTGACATGAACCAAGTTGATGCTGTTTTGCCGTGGGAGAATGCGGGTGATGAGATGTAATGTTTGCCTCCAATCTATGGTTTGTTATTCTTATTTTTAGTAATTTTGAAATTATGCACTTGATTATCAATATCTAGCTACATATGTACATGTATATTTATTCCAGTCATAGTATCAGTTTGCAATTGAACATGCAGATGTATTGATCATTCCTCTGAAGCTGTCGCATTGCCAATGAACTAAGCCAGTCTTGATCAATTTTATATATATTTCAAGGTTTATTAAGTTACCTTAAAGTTCGACTGCTCTTTGTGTGGGCATATTGCAAGTCATTGCCTTAACTGATTTTTTGTTTTTGTTTTTCAGCTTGGGGTATCCAACCTTCCTGGTTAAGAGAGAGTATTACTCCAGTTAAGAAGCTCAAGCACAGGAAACCAGCTTGGGCCAAAAGAGATGATTCAATGTAAGTGGCGATGAACAGTTTCCCATTGAAGCTTGTGTGGCGATGAACAGTTAGGCTGAGACAACTCAATGTAAGTGGGCCATCTTAACAGATATTGCATTTCCTATGAATTCACTCTATAGGTTCCCAACGTAAATACACCATTTGCAGTATCATATCTTATATTTGTTTATTGATATTTTTCGGAGTGTGATTATCTTTTTCTTCATTTTTACAATTAACAGTAACTAGGATTTGATGTCTAGGGATTTCAAGCTCAATATTTGCATAGGGCATGGCCTACCACCTTCCAAGCAAAGGCAAAACTGGTGCCTTTTCTTTGTTACATAAGAGTTAATGTGATATCTCTTCTTCATTTCATCTACTCTTTTCAAATTCCTTATAAAGTATTTGCACATTACATAAATAGTGTAAGATTTATCTAAAAGAGTGGTATCATCGACACATAATAAATTACACACAAACCACTTGCAATGAACAAATTAGCACCCTGTGATCAGTATACTGTTATACCATGTAATTTCTTCAATATTTATTTTGTTTATTCATTATTTCATGATCGATAGGTTAAATTTATGGCAGTATTATAGAACGAGATGGGCTCAGTGGATGATATATAGAGGTTCCGTGTCTTGTGCGTTCTAAACTTTGCCCCAGTAACAGGTATACTTTTTGTCTTTGTTGTTACAAATTTCTTAATTAAATCTTTACCTTATGAATCATCTGTAATATGTGTAAGTTTGTTTGAGTTTCACACACATTCTCATAACAAATACAATTGGTTGTGACTTTAAGATAACATACTATGATTTTGACTGAAATAAAGAGACAACAGCGATTAAATCCATCGATTGCTTACTGTGAATTTGACCAAAATATTAACTAAATTAACTAGGTAGTAAATTTGAGCTCGGTTTGGATTATGTTTAGGCTAAAGTTCAAATAAGAAGTGCAATTTGAGTTGAAAATTAATAATCAGAGTCATAGTGTCCAAGAATACTAATGCTTTTTTTTTTTTTTTTTTGAAGTTATAGAGTTATAGCTAAGGACAGAATATCAGCCAGGTGTAAATCATTATATGCAATTATGAAGTTATTTATCTGTAAGTATGTGCATATGAATCTTAAATAAGAATTCACTTACTATTATATTCTAAATGGTTAAAACAAAATCATTTAGTTCCATTATTTGCGTTCGGCTGAGAAAGTTGCCTCCTGTTTTTAAAAGAATCAATCTAGCACAACCGAAATCACCAAAAATGTGCCCTCTGGAATGTTAAAAGTATTTTCTTCTATTTTTAAATATTCCCACAACACTTACTATTATATTACAGATGATATGTGCTAGAGAACAAGGCTACTCCACTATCCTAGAAAAGCAAGCAAGACGGAAGAGCAAGCACTGAGATAAGGGGGAACCACTGCAGATTAAAGACTGGGGATGTTGTATACAACATGGAAGCTTAGGCTACCAGCTTCAACAGTTTCAGGTTATATTAGTACACAAAGATGTACAAAAATTAAAACAGGTTACAGTCTTAGTGGATCTACATGAGCTTTGAGAGAGAAGAAGAGAGAAGAAGCAACAGTTCAATAGCAGGTATGAAACTAGAAACTCATTACTTCCATTCAGTATAGATTTCCCAATCAGAATGGTTTTTGCGGATTTGAGTAAATTTAGGTTTAGGGGCTCTAATGCTGGTAAAGCATGAATCTGATTACAGAAAAGATTAGTTGTGCCTGTGCCAATACTGTTGTTAAACACTCTGGAATTTACTTCACGCCAAATACACCACATAATGGAACATGGAACAAATTTAGAAATGTTGCTTCTTTTGAAGACAGGTGAAATGTTGATTTTAAAACAGATTTGAATATGGTCTGTTTCTAGAATCATGTCGTGAGATTGCAACAAAATACCCTGGTATCAAGTATAATGCGATCATTGTGGCAACTGCTGCATGCAGCTTGTTTCAAAGCTGAAGCAGTTTGATGTCATGGTCACACCTAACTTGCAAATACTGCTGCAGGTATTGCTGGTGGCACTGGTGTCATGCCTGGAAGCAAACGCTGTCGCCCTTCTTCTACCATCTACTATGATGCTAAGGCACCTTCGGTTCCCTTCGTTTGTAGATAGGCTTGAAGCTACAGTATAAAAAACCCAAGATCTCGGCGGCACCAGCACCACTCAGGAAGTTGTTGATGCTGTTATTGGTAAGCATGACTAAAAATTTAGAAGTTGGTACACTGCACCCTTCCTTTAATTTTGGTTATTTATTACTTGCATATTCCTTCACTAATTCTTGGCTTATCATGGAAAATATATTCATGGTTTTTTGCAAAATTCTTTTGCCACAAAGTTGTATTAATTGAATATCTAATGATGTGAAATTACTGTAATAAACCTTTGATTTAACAAACAACATCTTAATGATTTTGCTTGATTAAAAGAAAGTTCTATAAAAAATAACTAAATTTATAATAATAATAATAATAATTTAACGAGTTAACCATGTTTTTAAAATAATAATTGTAATAAATCAAATATGTTTTACAAATAAGTCAACTAAGTATTATAAATATACAATAATAACAATAATTGTAATAATACCAATAACAAATTAGATAAGTTTTATAAAAAACAATGATATATAAAAAGTAAGTTCATAAAAATTAACTAAGAAATGTAAAATTTAACCAAATCGAGTACTTACAAAAATTAGCAAGTTTACACTAATAATAATGACAATAATAATAATAACACTTAACTAAACTTATTATAATAACAAATTTTAAAATATTAACAAAGTTAACTAATTTTTATAAAAAAATACAAATTTATAATAATAATACTAATGAATAAATAAGTTTATAATAATAGTAATAATAATAAATTATAAATTTTAACCAAGTCAACTAAGTTCTATAAAAATTAACTAAATTTATAATAATAATAATTTAATGAAGTTAACTAAGTTTCTTAAATACTAATTGCAACAAATTAAATATGTTTGACAAATAAATTAATTAAATTTTATAAATAACAATAATAAATTAACAATGATATATAAAAAATAAGCAAGTTCATAAAAATTAACAATTAAATAGCTTGAAACCCATTTTCTTTTTCATCATGGCACATTGCCTCTAAATTCTATTTATTTTTTTACAGTAGTTTTTTTTCATAATTTATTTAGGGTATGCTTGCATCGATTGTGAACTTATCGTTTTTGAACTGACGCGCAAGTTACTTTTATGCTTGCTAAATTAACAACTTTCAAACAACGTGAGTTACTTTTAATTTGAAAGATTATGAACTTATAGTTTTTTTAATGGGAAAGTTTGGTTGCAAAAGAATATTTTGCTCATTTATAATTGAAGCACCATAGTATGCACTTTGAGATGCATTTGCCGCAAGAACCATAGTATGCTCATTTATAATTAACCTACTCATTTAACCGTTTTAATTCTTTAAAGGTATATTTGAGCAGTGTTGAAGCTCAAGTGGACTTGAAGCATTAAAGAGACGAACAATGGAGCAATTTGCAGTGTGGACTAAAAGGAAGAAATAAACGACATGCTTAAGCGGTATGTGCCAGAATCAAAGGTTGAAGGGATAAATATGTATGTTTTTAACATGCATCGTAAATAGGTTTGTTTTCATAAGTTTGTCCAATGTTTTATGACGTTTGTTTATGAATGTATGTAAATTTTGTTTATGGATATTGTATTCATATTACTTTATGAAAATGATTAATAATTATATTATCATATGTTAGCATCTAGTTTGATATGATGTTATGTATATTGTTTAGTTGAAATATGATGAAATGAGTGTAGATTATTGATATAAATATTGCAATGGAACGTGATAGTAGTGGAGTAAAAATATAAGGAACTAACGACAGCGTTTATATAACGCTGTTAGTTATATGAAAAGACAAAGTACATTCACTATAACAGCATAAGAAAAATGCTGTGAAATAATAGTAACAGCGTTTATAAACCGTTGTTGAAAATGGAAGCAATACACACTTGAAAACTATTAACAGCTCGTTATAAACGCTATGCATAAAGTATTAACAGCTCAGAAAAAACGCTGTGAAACTCACTTTTTAACAGCGTTTATTTTTTGCTGTTGAAAATTATAGGCCTACGACAGCATGTCGTTATACAGCGTTTATACTAACGCTGTTATAACTTTTAATAGCGTTTTTGAACCGCTGTTAAAAGTCTTTTTTGTTGTAGTGTATGGAGTACTTTTCTCTCCAGATAGAATTGCCGGAGCACAACAGACAAATTCGGACAGTATACAATTTCCAACCTAAGATAAGCCACCTCTTATATGCTAATGACCTGATAATATGCATTAAATCGAATGAAACTGCAGTTAGAACCATCACAAGTAATTTTCTGCTATTGGAGAAACATGTTAGATTGAAAGTGAGTGAGAATAAAACAAAATGCTATTTTAGTAAATATTGTGAAAGCAAAAATGAGATTCTTGACATTTTGGGTGTGACAGAAGGGTCTTTACCAGTAAAGTGCTTGGGTGTTCCTTTATCTGCGAATAAAATTATTGATAGAGAATGTGTTGAACTGATAAGCAAAATTAAAGATAAGTTGCAAGGATGGAGTTCTAACACTTTATCGGTGGCAGGAAGAATTGAATTGGTGCATACTGTTATTCATGCAAAGATTAACTTCTAGTTACAAACATTTCAAATCCCTATTGCATCAATTGAAAAGATAGAAAAGGTATGTGCAGATTTCATAAGGATAGGTGGATATCATAAAATCAAATTTGCTGATCTTTGCAAACCAAAGGAAGAAGGAGGTGTAGGTATGAGAAACATTAGAGACGTTTTTACTCTAAACAAGGCTGGAAAATAATTACAAGTAAAGGTTTGTGGGAAATATGGATGAGACAACGCTATATAAAAGACAACTTTTGGCAAATGGAAGTAGATAACAATGCATCACCAAATTGGAAGGCAATTCTAAAGATGAGAGATAAGCTAGCTAAAAACTGCACTTGTAAATTTGCTAATGGTAAGGAAACTAATTTATGGAAAAACCCATGGATAATGGGTAAATCTAAGATTGACATTGTTTGCTGGGACACATGCTCTGCTTTTGGATCTCCAAATATTAATGTCGATACAATTATTGAGAATCAAAATTGGAAATGCAATCAACTGCCATGCAATAGGGCAATCATTCAGAAAATAGAAGCAATGCCAATTTACACTTGTAGGGAAAATGACATATGGGCATGGAACAATTCAAACGATGAATTAGCCATCAAGCTAGCATGGAACACAATTCGAACCAAACATGAGAACAAAATTTGGAGTAAAACGATATGGGATAAAGCAATTTGTCCAAAAAAATCACTCACTGCCTACAAAGCTATAATGCAATGTCTTCCTACTCGTGATAGACTTTTTAAGTGGGGCATAACAGAAGATAGATTTTGTGTGTTGTGTGGTACATCAGAAGAAACACATAAGGATTTATTCTTTGCATGTGATTACTCCAAGATAATTGCACAAAATTGTAAGATATAGATTGATCCTCTGAATCAAATATATGATTTACAGGTAATCGCCACATACTTGGCCTGGCACCCAAACAATTAACATTTGATAGCCAAACTGAACAAGGTTGCCTTAACATATGCTATAGCAGCAATTTTAAAGAGAAAGGAATTCGAGAATTTTCAAAGGAAAAGAAAGTTCAACGAAGGTGGTCGGTCAATTAGCCATAATTGACATAAACTTAAGCAAACGACGAATAAAAGGAGAGAAGTTACCGATAGCTGGGAATTTGCAATCGTTGGATTGTCAGAAAAGGATCTGAAGGAAGCGTCGGCACAAATTCCAGGAACTAGTACAATGTTTGACCCTCTATGATAATTGCGGCGGCGAAGTAGAAAGAATTGAGGGAGACGAAGAGTGTAATTACGGAAAGTTCTAGTTGAACAGCTAATTTTTGTAACTAGGTTGGCAATTATTGCATTGCATGGTACATGGGTAATGGGCCTATTTGTAATCCCTCCTATTTGGGCTGAAATGCCTAATAATTTTTTTACCTAGTTTCAAAAAAAATTGAAGTATGATTAGAAACCATTTTAGTAAAAGATTTGGTAATTATTAATAATATAAATCCCTTTATAATTTGAAGTGCAGAATCTCATGAAACATCGATTGTAAAAACAATCTGTAACAGCCCGCATTTTACGTATCAGAGTATCGTAAAATATTTTTATTTTATTCCCTGAGGGTTGGATCATTCACATATTTTAATATGTTGCTTATGGTGATGTGCGACATGTCCATAATTTTTACCAATTTTGTTTATGACAATTTTGCCCCTATCAGTCTTGCACATGGCATAACTTTTGACTTGGACCAAATCAGGTGTTAAGACCAGTGCCATTGGAAATGAAATGATGATTCCCTTTCCGAGGGTGGTCACATTAAAGATTTGGCCTAGCGGTTTGGGAGGAATCGCTGTTTTAAGGTTTAACAGTTGGCTTTTCATGTTTAGTAAGCAATAACGGGCTGATTTGGTGGGCCCATTAGTGAGCTGGTGGGAGCTTATAAATAGGCGGAAAGAGGCCTGGAGAATAGTTTACTTTCTTCATTATCTCATTTGGAGAGGCTTGTGATCCCCTATTTCTCCATTCTCATATACCTTTCCACCTTTAAAATTCGAGATCTACATTAGAGAATCGAAGATCTACATCGTTTTAAGATATATCTATGCCATTTCAAGAGAGAGTTAATCGAATCGAAGAGTTTGGATCAAAATTTTCACTGTTCGAATCTAGATCTAAGTATTTTTTGTTTTTTGTAGAAAGAGTGCTATATGCATCTCTCACACGAATTCAATCGAGTATATGAATGTTTGATCTCATTTTTCATTGATTTCAAGTGTTTTCCCTTAGATCTACATCATGGTGTGTATTTTTGTATGAATCACTATAGGATTTAATTTAGCAACTTTAAATGGTAATTTCTATGTTATTTCATATGTTTAGGCATAGATATATCATTTAAGTTCATATATCCATTTATCATGATTTTTGTGAATTTCATGTGATTATTGATGATTTCAGGTTGTTACTGATTTCATAACATGCATATGATTGTATTGAATGAATCAGATGAGTTGGTTTCATTGATTTTGTCATTTGGCGAAGATTTGGTCAAATTGGGAGACGATTTCAGTCTACTATAGTGTCGGGTTGGTTTGATATAGTGCTGGTCGGTCTTCTACAGTGTTGGTCGGTCTGCTCTAGTGTCGGGTCGGTCTGCTACCATGCGGGTCGGTTTGGAAGTCTGGTACTATGAGGGTCGGTTTGGAAGTTTGCTACAGTGCGGGTCGGTCTGCTATAGTGCGGATCGGTCTGGAAGTCTGCTATAGTGCTGGTCGGTTTACTACAGTTCTGGTCGGGTGGGAAGGTCTGCTATAGTGCGGGTTGGTCTGCTACAGTGCTCGCTACTGTGATTGCTACAATGATGGGTTGTGTGATGACTACTCAAAGTTGTTTCGAGTTTGTTGGAAATGGTTGGATGGTCACCGTCGATGATGACTAGAGATACCGAAGGCCGAGGAATTATCGTTATTGTAGGTTCTAGCGTTCTCAAAGCAAGAGTTACACGATTTCGTCGTATGGTCCAGTACCCTAGGTGTCATGTATAGCCTAGACGTGTCTCGTCATATGAGGTGTGGAGTTTTACCTAGAACTAGGGTTTACCATTTACTCTTGACAATTGATGGCCAATAGTTTAGCCAGTTGTAAGATTAACGGTAATTTCGAAGCAGGATTGGTAGTGATAGCTAGAGTCTATCATGCATGCTGGATGTTTTATTTGTACCATCTCACGTAGATTATCCAACGTCAAAGGAGATGTTCCTTGGGTGCTTGTCTGATATTGGTTTATGCCTCTGGGGATTGTGCTTGAGGAATGTTGAATTCGAATAAGATGATTTGCGCGAGATATATAATCTAGATGCTATGAGTGTTATTGTTTGGTTGTTTCTGATTGCCATGTATAAATGGTTGTTCTGGTTTCCATGGATGAATGGTTGGAATGTTTGATGTAAAGGCTATCACTGTCCGATGTGGGGAAGACGGGAGTTGAGTTCTTCTCTAATGTTGTGTTAGATTAGTTCGCTTATTTACGCATTATTATATACATTATTGATGATATTAGATAGTTTTTTTATTGCTCACTAAGACTGTTGTCTGACTCAAGGTTTTATGTTTCCCTCTTTTTACCTTGGGTTATTCATCCGATTGTTGGATGGGCAGACTAGGTGGCAGGTGACAGGTGATAGCTTAGTAAGGACAATGTTGCAGTTCAGAGGCGAGAAGGAAGCTGGCGTACTATATTTCTACTATGTAGTGTACACATTTCCGCTGTTTGTTATTCTCTAAGTGTTGTAGTGAGGCAATTTGTAAGCACTGTTGTTGTAATACAGGTGCATGGATATTACTTTCTAGTTGTTATGAAAGTCTAGTGTTTTCTGCTTTACTAATAAATACCAGTAGTATATGTTCTATTATATTTTATCCTTGCGCTGTGAGTTCTATGATAGGTTCCACTTGTGTACCATACCATGATGACCATCTGTAATTGCTTGGCATGTCTTTCAGCACATTATTCTTCTTGTTTAGTGCGGGGGCTTTGGGCGGTCATCACATTTGGTATCAGAGCTCTAGTTATCGATTTTATCCCATGTTCGAAGACGTATTTGTAGATTTTGGTTTGATATATACTATATTATACTATGTAGTATAGTAGCATCTGTACTTCTTTAGCAGATTTTCTTGCAAGTGGCTAATCATTCTAATTTGCAGATTTAGAATGAGTCGACATACTTCAAGACATACTTCTAGGGAAGAAGCTGTGCCTGGAGGGGTAATGGCGTTGCACCAGACTACCCAACCATGTTTGAGGCTATGATGGAAGCATTCATGCAAAGGGTACCCTCTCCAGTAGCAGCCACAGTAGATGTCGGTGTGTAAGTTCCTAGAGTAGTGGATTTGGCAAAGCTATGCAAGGACTTTACTCTCTAGGAGGAAAGCAATTCAAAGGAACAGAATTGACTGAAGAGGTTCAAAGGTGGATAGATTCTTGCGTACGTATTTTTGGAGACTTAGGGTTGGAAGATGCAACGAAGAGAAAGCTTGCCTCAAGCCAGCTGCAAGGCAGAGCCTTGGGATAGTGGAATTTAGTTACACTTGAGACTCCATAGGTAGAGATTTCAGGGGAGCAAGTCCAAGCTAAGTTCGTGATAAAGTTTATCTCCACTGCATAGAAGTCTGCTCTATTCAGGAAAATTGTGGAATTGAAGAAGAATGGTCATCCTGTACTTGACTACATTTCTGACTTTGAAGCCTTGTCTAAATATGCTCGTTCATACATTGACATATCCTATTAGAAGAACAAGAAGTTTGTTATGGGTCTGGATGACTACATAGAAAGACCATTGGTGGAACACAGGTTGTGAAGGCTTATTCTTTGGAAGCCATACCATCTTATTTGAGAGCTCCTATTGCAGAGGATAAAGGAAAGGGTGTCATCGTTCAAGGTACTCTTTCAGTTAATGGTGTTTCAGTTTGAGTTTTGTTTGATACTGGAGCATCACATTCTTTCATTTGTAATGAGCATGTGTGCCGCTTGGGTTGGGAACTTGAGATTTGGGATGGACCATTGATAGTAACTAATCCAGTTGGGGGGTTCATCCAGTTTGTGCATGTTGTGTCATGGTATAGTGTTGAGAGTTATGGTTGCTCTTTTGTGTATGATTGCTTTGTTCTTAATTTCGCTGGGTTTGGGATCATCTTGGGCATGGATTGACTCAATAGGTATGTGGGAAGAGTGAACTGCGAGAAGCTAGAGGTGAGAGTTGGGGATGTAGAAGGGCGAAAGGTGTTGATTCGGTGTCTTCGTGAGCCATTTATATTTGCATGTGATTTCATAGGAAGACTTGTCATCTGTGCTGATCACTAATGAGTTTAAGGATGTCTTTGAGTAAGTCAAAGGGTTGTCGCCGCATCGTGAGCTCGAGTTTAGGATCAATTTGTTCGAGGGTGCTAGACCAATCGTTATGCCTCGTAGGCGGACGACGCCTAAGGAAGAACAAGACTTTGAGGTTCAAGTTCGATACCTTCTAGGAAAGGGATTCATTCAGAGAAGTGTTTCTGAATGGGGTTCACCAGTGGTGTTTGCAACCAAGGAGGATGGCTCGTTGCGATTGTGTATGGACTATCATGAGTTGAACAAAGTGACAAAGAAGAACAAGCTGTATGCATTGTCGAGGATTGATGATGTTCGATCAGCTTCACGAAGCCAAAAGAGTTTTCTCAGATGGATTTAGCAACGGGATTTCACCAGTTGGGAGTGGCAAAGGATAGTGTACCGAAGACTGCTTTTAGGACACCAACCGGTTTCTTCGAATGGTTGGTGATGCCATTCGGTTTGATTAACGCGCCAACATATTTTGTGGATCTTATGAATAGAGTTTTCAGAGATCACTTGAACAAGTTCATTCTTGTGTTCATGGATGATATTCTGGTTTATTATCAGAATGAGGAAGAGCACAAGACACACTTAAGAGTTGTTTTGTAACTTTTGTGAAAACATCAGCAGAGAGCTAAGTTTTCGAAGTGTCACTTCTGGAAGAAAGAACTGAGGTTCTTAGGCCATGTTGTTTTTGGTAATGGGATAGTAGTTGACTCCACTAAAATGGAATCAATCCAGGACTGGGTAGACCTAAGAATGCGACAGATGTGAGGTTGGTTATTACCGATGGTTTATCAAGGATTTCTCAAGTAGCTGCACTATTGATAGGATTGACAGAGAAGAACCAACTGTTCACATGGGATGAAAAGTGTGAGCAATTATTTGAATCTGAAGGAGAAACTGACGAGTGCTTCTATGCTGAATATTCCAAGTGGGAATGAAGAGATGGCGGTATACACCGATGCATGTGGCACTGGGCTTGGACCAGTGCTAATGCAGAAAGATAAGGTTGTGGCCTATGCGAGTCAACTGTTGAAGCTGCATGGGGAAAACTATCCAACTCATCATCTGGATTTGGCTGCGATTATGTTTGCTCTAAAGATGTGGGGGCATTACCTGTTGGGAGTTCGATTCGAGTTGTTCACAGATCACAACTCGTTGAATTATCTTCCCCCCCAAAAGGATTTGAATCTTCGGCAGCAACAATGGTTAGAGTTTCTGGCAATATATGATTTTGATATAGCCTATACTCTTGGCAAAGGTAATGCAGTTGCAGATGTGTTGAGTCGAAGACACACGAGTTTAGGAGCAATGTTTTCGGAATGGAGGAGCCTTGAGTATTTGGAAAGATTCGATTTCAGGCCAAGATGTAAATTGGAACCTAAAATGTTGGCAATCTTATCGATAAGACCTACTCTTATCGAAAGGATTAGCGAAAGACAAAAGCGAGATACAAAGCTTGTCAAGTTTATCCAGAAGCTAGAACCAGATAATAAAGAGTTCAAGGTTGATCGAGAAGGTTGGCTTCAAAAGCAAGGACGACCTGTTGTTCCTAATATCGACATATTGAGAGATGAGATTCTGAGGGAATGTCATCACTCAAAGTTGATTATTCATCCTGGTGGTAATAAGATGCATCAGGCTATGAAGCGAGTCTACTACTGGGAGGGGATGAAGAGGGATATTGGAAAGTTCATTTCCAAATGCATGAACTGTTAATTAGTGAAAGCTGAACAGAAGAAGCCGAGTGGTTTGCTTCATCCATTAGAGGTTCCAACGTGGAAATGGGAGCAGATATCGATGGATTTTATCGACAGACTACCTAGAACTAGGGCAGGAAATGAAGAAATTTGGGTCATCATGGATTGCTTGACCAAAAGTGAAAAATTCATTCCTGTCAAATCAACTAGGACAACATCTAAGTTGGCTGAACTTGATATAAAATGGATAGTTTGATTCCATGGTATCTCGAAGAGCATAGTGAGTGATCTTGATCCATTATTTACGAGTGGATTTTGGAAGAGTCTACAAGAAACTTTGGGAACCGAGTTGTGTTTGAGTACGACTTATTATCCCCAAACTAATGGTCAGACCGAGAGAGTCAATCGAGTTTTGGAAGATCTCCTGAGAGCTTGTGTGTTAGACTTAGGAGGACCATAGGAAGACCATCTACATCTAGTTGAGTTTGCTTATAACAACAACTACCAGTCGAGCATTGGGATAACACCATACGAGGAGTTGTATGGTAGACTGTGTAATTCTCCGGCATGTCAGTTAAAAACTAGAGATAAGTTGATACTTGGGCCTAAGATGATAAGAGAAATATCAGATTATATTGAGATCGTTAGGTAACGAATGAAGGCAGCCCAAGTTTGTTAGTATAACAACCCGAATTCCGATAGGCCGATTTTTTTTTTCGAAATTCTAATTTATCGAAACTCGTGTTGGGTTGCTCTGGTATCCTGCAGAAAAGATGGAGACATAAAATATGTCAGAGCTCAGAAAATATCACACAGCGGAATGGATAAAATATAACGTAATCAAAATATAGCCTTACCATAGTAATAATACAGCCTAACCAGTATCCAAAGCTGTCATGTCTCTGCCACAAATCTAACTTGCGAGTATGTGATAAGGAGGGGGTCAAAATACAAGTTCTGGTGACTAGATTTAAACTATACACTTTGAATAATCCTACAATATCGTTCAATCACATTTTCTTACTTATTAGGTTACTTAGTTTAACATCACTCAAGGCTTACACACACGTCGTTCCCATTTACTACCCAGTGGATTAGCCTAATACAATATATATGTAGCTACCCCCAATATTAAGGTACAACCCATGGTACCCCACTTGCACGGTCTCCACCATAATACCACCGAAATATAGACAGTCCCTCATCCTACACCGGAATGACATACGGATCTCTATATAACAATGTTACATTCTGCATATATATGTCAATTCCATGCTATGTAAGCATATGGATTGCCACCTTCGATCGAATTAGATTGCATACCAAAGTAATGCCCTCAAGTCTACAATACACCACCCAGAGCAGACATGGATGTATTTAGACTTTCCCACGTACGTATCGCCAATTGTAGCTCGATGCCTTAACTGCACGTCCTCTAATGTGCACCGAGTTCCATGGAAGGAGGATACAAGAAACACGAAACTCGATCGGAAGCTTTTCCATATCTGTACAGGCCCACCTTTGAAGAGTCTCGAAATACAGATATTCCTAGGTTCTGTTTTTCATGGTGGCTATGGCTCTAACTCGGCCCTTCCCTCAACTAGCAAAGCTACAAGAGCTAAGCAACATGCCCCTAACAACAAACAATCTAAACATCCAGTTGGCGTATCCCCTCAACCACCGTACCTCGATAGTGAAAGGTGAATGGTCTGTTGGGTTTAGCTCTAGTCTTTTCGCGTCCCACTGACTGCCGATGATGGACATTCGACGACCTGCTATCTTTGTTGGTTGTGACCCTCTGCTTCCCCATTGAGGAGACCGCCGAATCACCATAGTGTCACCTCGTCACAACATTCTGACTGCAAAGCTACTTTTGCAGTCAAGGCCCACCCACCTGGTAGCTACGCGTAGACCCAACCTCTGAGAGCACAGCCTAAACATCTGCCACCACATAGAGGACTACAAGGATCACCTTACGTACCTTAGGAAGCCGTGTGATTCCCCTACTAGTCCTTCGGAGCCGACAGGATAATCAGATGAACGTGCGCTCCGCTCGTGCCTTATGACACCGATGATCTACCCTGTTGGGTTGTTCACCTTCAAACGTGTGGACTGGTCCAAGCGCCTTAAGTTAATATGTTGTTAGACCATATGTCTAAACATTCTTTTATGCACTTTCTTTACCTCATTGGGTTTCCATAAAACTTGGTTATCATCTTAACTTTTTATTCAGGTTACCATGTTCTTTCTAGCCCCTTATATCTCTAAGGAATGGGGCCCCCTTGCTTATTAATTTCAATCATATAACTTAACCCACTTAAGTTTATTAATAAGCCCACAACATGTTATTCTCTAGATTGTGATCCAAGGTCTATAATCCACAATCCCTTTATATTCTTGTTTGACTCAAGGTTACAATTATATGTTCTACTTAATACGTAATTAAGTATATCTCAGTTTACATGTTTTCTGTCTAACATGTCAATTATCGTTTATGATTAAATATAACTTATTTCATTTCATAAGTTTACATCACACTTTCCTATTTAATCATAATTCCATCTTACATTGTCACTACAACTTATCGTTCTTTACTGATTAACTTAGTTCTCTTAACTAAGGTTCACTGATAAGTATCCTTTCCATTTATTATAACCTATGTTATAATTTCCTCTTGTCCCTAGGACAAGCCTTAACACGTTATTCTTATCATCTTATTTTAGACTTCCATTAATTAGTTTATAATTAAGTACAACTTCTTACACTTCATAAAATTTCCCCCTTTTCTCTACTTATTACAAACAACTGGTTTCAGGCTTCCCCGTTTATTGATTACTTAATTTACAATTAAGTGCCACTTATCTTATTTCACTGGTTATCTCATTCCATTACTAGTTTATTATAACCTAAGTTATAATCTTCACTTGTCCCTAGGACAAGCCTACCTATTATATAACATTTTCATTAATGTAATTCATTTATCTTTCCCCGTCCATTCCTTTCCCTTTTACTATTGTAATTATCTTTCAATAAATTCCATTCACTCCCATTAATTACAATTAATGCCATATATCAATCCTGCCATTTACATATATTTAAACATATGTTTATGCACTAGACCTCTCACATTAAGCCTACACTTGTGGATGATGGATTTGCTGGGCGGTTCCGGGTAGACTTCTTCCGCAAGTTGACTTAACCTCATGTCTTAGCACCGTTAAATGTTTTATTTATGCACTTAGACCCCTCACATTAGACTTACCTCTTGTGGATGCTGGATATGCCGGGCGGTTCTGGGCAGACTTCTTTCACAAGTGTAATCTAACCTCGTATCTAAGCACTATTACATTTTCTTATTTATTGTAAATCTTCTATATAATCTAAGCATGTCTATTCTTTCAAATTTCCACTGTAATTTATATTTTACATGCCATCATATTATGCTTATTTTATGTCATACGCTCTTTCTAACAAATAATCAATTCTATTCCATCATGTAATAATTAATCAGATAATTGTTCAAATTTAACAATAACATGTGATTGCCAAATCACGTAATTTTTTTCAATTTCTACCATTAATGGTCTAAGTACATAAATGTCACAAGTTAACATAGAACTGAAACAACAGTAATTGCTACGCATATTTTGGGAAAATTTCCAACATATTAATATCTTAGCATATTAATATTCCAACATGTCATTTTCGTCACTTTAATCCTTTTAACATATGTTTAAACATTTCAGCATATCATATTCAAACATGTCATAATAACATTTCAATACTTTTAATTATTCTAGCCAATTCACATTATATAATAACGGGGAAGGTTAAACGATAATATATCATTATCTAAAATGATATAACTTAAATCCACTCACCTCATTTGCTTTCCAAATCCTAGATTTGGTCCAGATCTAGCATTCCATGGTTTTTCCCTAATTGAATTCAGAACCTAACAACCATGGATTCATAACTTTTGCTAAAATAAAAAGGGAAGAAAGAGGAAGAAAATTGAATAAACCGGATCTAGAAAATTACCTTACTTCGCATTTGATTCTGAACACCTTCTTATTAACGTCAATTCTCTTTCTACAGATCTTGATTTAGAATTTTTCCTAAACTTATAATCTTAATTTTTTGAAGAGATTTAAGGAGGAAGAAGAAAGGCAGAGTATAGATGTCGTCTCAGAAATATGAGATTTAAGATAGGCTCCGCTAGCCTATTTATAGGTGTTCAGGATCTTATCGTACACGCAACGCTGAGTTAGCAATGAACCTTATTAAGAAAACATTCCAGATTTATTGATGAATCTGGATGGATCTGGGGGTGTCGACCCAGGTGCCGACCCCTTACAAGGCTGTTGACCCCGATGTGTCGACCCCTCTGGGTCCCACCAATAGTTTTGGTGCATAAATTTCATTTTCAAGTTTTTGAATTTCGAATGTTTGAATTTTCTGGAATTTATTTAACTATTATATTCACATGAAATTTTCTTATATATATACAATTCTTCTAACAACCATTTTACGTGAATATATATACGCACAACTTATGTTTGGTTTTCAAAAATCAAACGGTGTTGCACCATTATTTGATTCTTGCCATATTTCATTGATTCCAGCCTTATCTTGAATTTTATCTCTTGTATACATATATTTTTGCACATATATATATATATATGTATACAGATATATATTTTCTTTATTTCCTTATATGTGCATTCTTATCCTTACAAATTTTGAATTTGTACGCATACACATATTTGTATGTTCAGTTGGCCTCCTCTAAAATAAAGATAAAAATTATGTTGTTGCCGGGGTTCGAACCCCCGACCTCTATGCTGCAAATACAATGCCTTAATCAACTGAGCTATGATGTCTTTTTTTAATAAGTTTAGAAACAATGGTAGTCATTGTTCTCCTTCTTTTACCTTATTTTCATGGTTTGCTACAATAATTCATTTAAAGGTATGTCTTTCATCGTAAATCAATTTTCTGCAATCCATAGGTCTAAATCGACTAAAAAATCGCCACGAACGCAATGACACTAATCCCGTGGCCAAATTATTGAAGCTCTTCAAAATTTTCCTTTTCTTGAATGTTTATGTTTATGCATATATATACATATTTTCTTTATTTAATTCTTTAATTGTCATAAAATGCGGGGTGTTACATTCAGAAGAGTTATGCCGATAAGCTTTGAAAGGATTTGGAATTCAATGCCGGTGATATGGTTTTTGTAAAGATTTCACCGTTGAAGCATGTGGTCTAGCTCGGAAACAAAGGAAAGTTAGATCCAAGGTTTGTTGGGCCATTTTTGATAGTCGAGCGAACTGGAAAGTTCGCATATAGGTTGGAGTTACCCGAGAAGATGTCAAGTGTGCATAATGTTTTCCATGTGTCGTTTCTGTGGAAGTTCATGCATGATTCGAATGTGGTGGTTTCTCCAGAGCTGTACAAATTCTAGAAGTTGAGACCATAGTTACAAGACCTCGTAAGCCACTTCGTGTTGTGGAGAACATCACAAAACAACTTAGGAGGAAAACTGTTAAAGCTAGTCAAGGTACAATGGAGTGTGGATGGGGACGATTGTACATGGGAGACGCAAGAGAGTATGAAGGTGACCCATCTAGATATTTTCATTGGTATGACCCAATGGTATCATATCACCTTACATCATTGTAACTTGTGCTATGGTTGTTTTTATAATTTCATGTTCTAGGATAGGGCTATGGATGCATGGTCTGATGGCTGCAAGTTTAGATGATAGAATTGGCTACTCATGAGTGATAGGCATGCGAAATTGTTGTGGTTGCTTTTGTTTGTTGGGATTTCGAGGGCAAAATTCCTAAATGGGGAAGAATGTAACATCACGCGTTTTAAGTATCGGAGGATCGTAAAATATTTTTACTTTATTCTCTGAGTGTTCGATTATTCTTATATTTCAATATGATGCTTATGGTGATATGAGACATGTCCATAATTTTTACCAATTTTGTTTGTGACCATTTTTCCCCTGTCAGTCTTGTATAGTGCATAACTTTTGACTCGGACCAAATCGGGTATTGAGACCTATGCCATTGTAAATGAAATGAGAATTCCTTTTCCGTAGAGTGGTCACATTAAAGATTTGGCTCAGCAGTTTGAGAGTAATCACTGTTTTATGGTTTAACAGTTGGCTGTTCAGGTTTGGTAAGCCATAACATGCTGATTTGGTGGGGCCCATTAGTGGGCTAGAGGGAGCCTATAAATAGGGGGAAGCAGGCATGGGGAATAGTTTACTTTCTTCATTCTTTCATTTGGAGGGGCTTGTGATCCTCCATTTCTCCATTCTTCTACACCTTTCCACCATTAAAATTCGAGATCTACATTAGAGAATCAAATATCTACATCGTTTGAAGCTAGATCTACGCCATTTCAAGAGAGAGTTCATCGAATCGAAGAGTTTGGATCAAATTCTTCTTTTTTCGGATCTAGATCAAAGTGTTTTTGGGTTGTTTTGTAGAATTAGTGAGTGATATGCATCTCTCACATGGATTCAATCTAGTATATGAATGTTTGATCTCATTTTTCATCGATTTTAAGTGTTTTCCCTTAGATCTACATCATAGTGTGTATATTTTCATATGAATCACTATAGGATCTAATTTAACAACTATAAATGGTATCCTCTAAGTTATTTCATATGTTTAGGCAAGTTAGATCTATCATTCAAGTTCATATATCTAGTTATCATGATTTTTGATGATTTGTGCTTGTTAGTGATTTCATAATATGCTTATGATTGTATCGAATGAACCAGATGTGTTGGTTTCGTCGATTTTGTCATTTGGCGAAGTTTTGGTCGAATTCAGAGATGATTTCGGTCTGCGACAGTGTCGGATCGGTCTGCGACAGTGTCAGGTCAGTCTGCTACAGTGTTGGTCGATTTGCTACAGTGCTAGCCGGTCTGCTACAGTGTCGGGTCGGTCTGCTATAGTGCGGGTCGGTCTGGAAGTCTGCTATTGTACAGGTCAATTTGGAAGTTTTCTATAGTGCGGGTCGTTCTTGAAGTCCGCTAATGTGCAAGTTGGTTTGCTACAGTGTCGGTCGGTCTGGAAATTTGCTACAGTGTTGGTCGGTCTACTACAGTGACTGCTACAGTGATTGTTGTAGTGATTGCTACAGTGATGTGTTATGTAATAACAACACAAAGGTGTTCCGAGTTTGTTAGAAATGGTTGGATGGTTGTCGTCGATGACGACTAGAGATACCGAAGGCCAAGGAATTATCATTATCATAGGTTCTAGCGGGCTCAAAGCAGGGGTTACATGATTTCGTCGTATGATCGAACACCCTGAGTGTCGTGTATGGCCTAGACACGTTTTGTTGTATGACATGTGCAGTTTTTGCTAGAACCTGGGTTTACCATTAACTCTTTACAATTGATGGTATATTGTTTAGTCGGTCATAAGATTAACGATAATTTCGAAGCAGGATTGGCAGTGATAGCCAGAATTTGTCATGCACGCTAGATATCTCACGTAGATTATCCAACATCGAAGGATATGTTCCTTGGATGTTTGTCTGATACTGGTTAAGGCCTTCAGGGCTTGTGCTTGAGGGATGTTGAATTTGATTAAAATGGTTTGCGTGAGATATATAATCTGGATGTTATGAGTGCTATTGTTTAGTTGATTCTGATTGTCATGTATAAATGGTTGTTCTGGTTTCCATGGATGAATGGTTAGAATGTTTGATGTAAAGGCTATCACTGTCCGATGTGGGGAAGACGGGAATTGAGTTCTTCTTTAGTGTTGTAGGTAGATTAGTTCGTTTATTTACCCATTCTCATATATTTTATTGATGATGTTAGATAGCTGTTTTATCGCTCACTAAGACTAAGACTGTTATTTGACTGAAGGTTTTATGTTTCCCTTTTATTACCTTGGGCTGTTCACCCGATTGTTGGCTGGGTAGACTAGGTGGCAAGTGACAGGTGATAGCTTAGTAAGGACGATGTTGCAGTTATAAGGCGAGCAGGAGGTTGGCGTACTATCTTTCTACTATACAGTATTTGGATTTCTGCTGTTTGTTATTCTCTGAGTGCTGTAGTGATACAATTTGTATAAACACTATTGTTGTAATCCAAGTGTACGGATATTACTTTCTAGTTCTTATGAAAGTCTAGTGTTTTCTGCTTCACTAATAAATACCTGTTGTATATGTTCTATTATATTTTGTCCTTGCGCTATGAGTTCAATGACAAGTTCCTCTTATGTACCAAACCTTGATGATCGTCCATAATTACCTGCCACGTCTTTCAGCGTATTATTCTTGTTTAGTGTGGGGGTTGTGGGAAGTCGTCACACAATCGATCTCAAAATTCATGTTTTAATAACGTAAATCAAATTCCACGAATATCGAATATAAATTCGTTTACCATGAGTAAATCGAAAGTCCATATAACCAAGCTGTTGAAATAAGCAGTTGAAAAGTCAGAAGAAACGAGCAAATGGCCCGAAATTAGGCTATGAAGAAGCATGGGTCAACCTAAACTGTTGATTGTGGTCTTCACTGTTCAAAGCAGAAATCGTTGCTCAGATGTCTAAAGACTCAACTCGGGCATCTGAGCTTAAGCATGGCAGTTTTTTTTATTTTTTCCGAGCCTTTGGACAGACGTTTGAGGTTTCCGTTGAGACATATAAGCTGAAGTCTTAGCAATTGTTTGCCTAAGCTATAAATTCTCCATCACTTTCGGACGAATTTGAACTAATGGTGATGGATTATAATGTTTTCTAAGAGAAAATAAAGCTTTTAATGCTCACTAAAACAATTTAAAAATAGAAATTCAATTCCCTACATAGATTTATGCTTTGAATTCATAGAAACGAATTCAAACACACTTAAGTTGGAAAGTTCACATACAACAAACCGATTCACCCAATGCATATTTTACATAAACATGCCAAAGGCATACAAGCCAAGATTATAAGCTTGATTACATTGATGTGAGTTCACAAGAGCTCACCTTTAGCTCCAAGTGGATGGTTGAATGATCCTTAAGCTTGCTTCTCTGTACAAATGTCCCTAGAACCTTCAATTAGTAACATGCGAAGATCCTTAGTGTTAGAATCATGAAACTAGCTCTCATAAGAGTTAAAGATTGAGATATATACTAAATTAAAGACCAAAGAAAATAGAGAAGGAGATGGAGAAGCATACTCATGTTGTCTCTTTGATATTCCACTTGATTTGGATCTCTAGAAGACAACCCTAGCTTTGGAAATTTAATTTCCAATTCCCTTCCTGATTTTCTACTTTTCTTTAAGTGTTAGGAAGGAATGAGGTAGAGGGAGGGAGGTTAGGGGATTTTTAGAAGTTGTTAGGTTTAACCATTAGCTAGGTTTGCAAAGTTAAGCCCCAACCAAAGTCCCAAATTTCACTAACTCCAAACACATAGACGTTTAGAATTTCAAATATCATAAACATTATTTTGAACTCAATGGAAGTGGTCCTGAGTCCAAATTCTTCCATTTACAAAAGGTCACAATTTCGGGTTTTAACCCAAAGACACGATACAATATTTAACTAAATCTCTTAATTAATTAAATAATCGTAAATTATGAGGGTTGTTACATGGTAAATAAGTTAATATTGAATCCCAGAATTGTTGACTGACTATTGGTTGTGACGAGTCCTATTGGTGCTCTATTAACCTTTGTATGAGTCGTCGTAGGTTTGTTTTATCGAGTAATGGATGCACTTTTTATTGTGATTTCTTCATTTTTTTGTCTTGTTGGGTTTAGTACTATTCTTAGAATTGATTACCTTCACAGGTATGTAGTAGTAATAGATTGTGAGAAGTCTTTGTGACCATAGTAGCAGAGGATAGTATTGTGTTATTTACCAAGTGATGTAGTAAAGGCTAGTTTTCCTATATTCGCTTGATGTTCTGCACCGGTAAGTTGTCAAGAGTTCTTATTGCTTAGGACTATTCATACATCTTCGAGGATGTGGTCGGACTTCCTTCACATAGATTGGTATAGTTTCATATCAACTTGACAAAGGATGCTAGACCCATAGAAATGCCTCTTAGGACGGTGGCACCTAGGGAGCAGCAAGAGCCTGAGGTGCAGGTGAATGAGCTTTTGAGAAAAAGGATTCATTCAAAGTAGTATATCTTAGTGGGATGCACCTATTGTATTTTCCATGAAGGAGGGTGGTTCCCTTAGATTGTCTGAGGATTAACGTGAGCTGAACAAGGTGACAAGAAAGAACAAGTACCCCCTTTAATGTATAAATGACTTGTTTAATCAGCTGCATGGTTCAAAGATATTTTATTGGTTATATCTCTTGTGGGATTTCATCAATTGCAAGTAGTGAAGGAGTGTGTTCCCATAATGGAATTATAGACATTATCTGGTTTTTATGAGTGGTTGGTTATGCTATTTGGATTGACTAATACACCAAAATACTTTATAGATCTCATAAACTATGTCTTCAGAGATCAGTTTAATAAGTTTGTGCTTGTGTTCGTCGATGATATTCTTATATATTCATGGACAGATGAAGAACACAAGGAACATTTGGTTTCATTAGAGGCGTTGAAAAAACACCAACCGAAAGCTAATTTTCTTCACTTCTGGAGGAGAGAAGTGAGATTCTTAGGTTATGTTGTTTCAAAACATGGTATATCCATGGATCCTGCAAAGGTTGCGGTAGTTCAAGATTGAACTACAACAACCAGAGGTGCTATAAATGCGAGGATTTTTTAGGGATTGGAAGAATATTATTGTAGATTCATGAAAGATTTATCCAAGATAGCAGCACTGTGACGACCGCCCACAACCCCTGCACTATACATGAGGAATATGGCGCTGAAAGGTGTGTCAGGCTGCTATGGACGATCATCAGAGTAGGTAAACACATCGAAACCTGTCGTAAAACTCACAGCGTAAGGATGAAATATAATAGAATATATACAACAGGTAATAGTAATGAGGTATCATATAGCAAACTTTTGAAATTGTCTCAACATCCAGAAAGATTATCCAACTGGTATCAAAGTTTGTACATAAGGCCTCACTACAACCCTCAAGCAACTCAAACAGCGGAAACAGAAATACTAGATAGTAATAAAACTGGTACGCCAGCCTCCTGCTCGTCATCGCTCAGCTTCCTCGTCTCACTAAGCTCCATTACCTGTAACCTGCTACTCAACCTGCCCATCCACAACCGGATGAACAGCCCAAGGTAATAAGAGGAAACATAAAACCTTGAGTCAGACAATAGTCTTAGTGAGCGATAAAACAACTAACAAACTTCAACAAGAAAGTATATGAGAATGGGTAAATGAACAACTTATCTACCCACAACACCAGAGAAGAAATCAACCCTATCTTCCCCACATCGGACAGTGATAGCCTTTACACCAAGCATTTCAACCATTAATCCATAGAAACCAGAACAACCATTCAATCATAGAGAACACACATCACATCCAGATTATATAAGTCTCACACAGACAACCCTAATCGAGTTTAACATCCCTCAAGTACTCTCGCCAGAGGCCTAGACCAATATCACTTAAGCACTCAAAGGACATCTCCCTCGACTTTGGATAATCTATGTGAGATAGTACAAACAGAACAACCAATCATCCATGACTGACTCTAGCTATCACCACCAATCCTGCTTCGAAACCATCATTATCGTATGACGGCCAACCTTGCCATATGTCAAGGGCTAATGGTAACCCCAGTTCTAGCATGAACTCCATATGTCCAACCTTGACAACTAGGCCTTTCAACGATACCCAAGGTACTCGACCTACAACCGGTCTTTCGGGCCTTTCAACGATACCCAGCGTACCCCTGCATTGAGCCTGCTAGAACTTACGACAATGATGACCTCTCGGCCTTCGCATCTCTAATCGTCCAACCTTGACGATGTTTCATAGCTCAAGCAACCTTCTTGAGCAGCCATTACCCACCAACTCACGACCTTTGAGTTGTCACCAAATTCGTTGTTCCACCTTGATCAATGAATACATTCATCACTTCGAACCTTCCTTCTTGAACCACTTCGAAGTCATGTCATCACCGAACTAAAACACATCACTGCGCTGCGGCTAGGGTTCGGGGGGTTGACCCGAAAAATATTTTTTTCAGACCTTTTTGGTTCGTACCCGAAAACGTACTTTTCGAGGAAACGGCCCTGTTAAAACCGACCAGCCTTGCTCCAGAACGACTAGCTAAAACCAACCAGCCTGCTCCAGAACGACCAGCTAAAATCAACCAACTTGTTCCAGAACAACCAGCTAAAACCGACCAGTATTTGCTTCCCATCCAAAACCGATCAGAATTTACTTCCCATCCTAAACCGACCAGGATTTCCAGAGTGACCAGGACTTCCAGAGCGACCAGCTCCTCCTGAGCGACCAGCTCCTCCTGAGCGACCAGCTCCTCCATAGCGACCAGCTCCTCCTGAGCGATCAGCTCCTCATGAGCGACCAGCTCCTCCAGACCCTTCTGGACCGACCAGAGCCATCAGACCGACCAGCTTCGACCGACCACCTCTTCACGACCGACCCAACCAGCTCCAGGACGATCAGAAACCTGCACATCTCCAATTCGACTCTGATTTCGACCAAAACTTCATCAAACGACGAATCCGACGAAACCGGTTTATCCGATTCATCCAAATGCAACCACAAACATGTTATGCAACCAACAATATCACCAATCTAACAATTTCCATCAAAACACATAAATTTCCCAAAAACATGATAAATGAACATATGAACACAAATATAGATCTAACTTGCATAAACTCATGAAATAACATGAAACTTACCATTTAAATTATCTAGATTAGATCCTAGAATGGTTCATATGTAATTTATACTTAACATGGTGTAGATCTAAAGAAAATGACATGAAAATGATGAAATTAACATCCAATAACTCACATACTTCCATGAATCCGAATGAGAGATGTAAATCACTCACCAATTATCCAAAACAAAGCAAAAGCGATGAAAAAAGCAATCCGGACAGCGAACACTTCGAATCAAACCCTTTAATCCGATGAATTCGCCCTTGAAACGATGTTGATCTAGCCTCGAATGGTATAGATCTTCGATTTCCCCCTTGGATTTGGAATTTTAATGGTGGAAAGGTGTTAGAGGAAGAAGGAGATCAAAGCCTCCCCATAAGAGAATGGAAAATGCCAACCTTTCTCCATATCCCTTACCCCCTATTTATAGTCTCCACCTACCCTCTAATGGGCCTTCTCCAAATCAGCCCATTAGCCTTCCAAAACCTGAACAGCCAACTGAAAAACCTTAAAACAGCGATTTCTCCGAAACCGCTGAACCAAATCCTTAATGTAACCACTCTACGGAAAGACAATCATCAATTCCTTTCCAATGGCACAGGTCTCATCCCCTGATTCGACCCGAGTCAAAAGTTATGCCCTGTACAAGACTGACAGGGGCAAAATGGTCACAAACAAAATTGGTAAAATTTATGGACATGTCTCACATCCCCATAAGCAACATACCAAAAGATGAGAATGATCCAACCCTCAGGGAATAAAATAAAAATATTTTACTATCTTCCAATACGTAAAATGCGGGCTGTTACATTCTCCACCCCTTAAGAATTTCGCCCCCGAAATTCCAAGCAAACACAAGCAACCATAACAATTCCGCATGCCTATCATCCATGAGAAGCCAATTCTATCATCCGAACTAGCAACCATCAAACCATGCATCCATAGCCTTATCCTAGCACGCGGAATTCTATTAAACAACAACAAGATACAACGATATAACGATGATACAATCAAAGAGTCCTACCGACGACGAGTTCTGGATGAGTCGCCCTCATGCTCTCTTCCGTCTCCCATGTACAATCGTCGCCATCTTCACTCCATTGTACCTTGACTATCTTAACCTTCTTCCTCCTAAGCTGTTTCGTGTCATTCCCCACAACACGAAGTGGCTTACGAGGTTTCGCAACTGCGGTCTCTACTTCCAAGTCTTCATATTGTTCTGGAGATACCACCACATTCGAGTCGTGCACAAACTTCCGAAGAAATGACACATGGAAAACATTATGCACACTCGACATCTTCTCGGGTAACTCTAATCTATATGCGAGCTTTCCTATTCGCTCGACTATCGGAAACGGTCCAACAAACCTAGGAGCCAACTTCCCTTTACTTCCGAATCGAACCATATGTTTCAATGGTGAAATATTCACGAAAACCATATCGCCTTCGTCGAATTCCAAATCCTTACGACGCTTATCGGCGTAACTTTTCTGACGATCTTGGGTCGCCTTCATTCGTTGTCGAACAATCTCGATACAATCCGAGGTTTCTCTAATCATTTCAGGCCCAAGTACCAACTTATCTCCAGTTTCTAACCAACAAGCTGGAGAATTGCACGGCCTTCCATACAACGCCTCGTATGGTGCCATCCCAATACTCGACTGGTAGCTATTATTATATGAAAACTCAACTAGATGTAGATGGTCCTCCCATGATCCTCTGAAGTCTAACACACAAGCCCTTAGGAGATCTTCTAAAACTCGGTTGACTCTCTCGGTCTGACCATCAGTTTGGGGATGATATGCCGTACTTAAGCACAATTCGGTTCCAAAAGCCTCTTGCAAACTTTTCCAAAATCCACTCGTGAACAATGGATCCCGGTCACTCACTATATTCTTTGGGACACCATGAAATCGAACTATCCATTTCACATAAAGCTCAGCCAATTTTGATGCTATCCTAGTCGTCTTGACAGGAATGAACCTTGCACTTTTGGTCAAACGATCCACAATGACCCAAATCCCTTCATTCCCTGCCCTAGTTCTAGGTAGTCCATCGACAAAATCCATCGATATCTGCTCCCACTTCCATGTAGGAACTTCTAATGGCTGAAGTAAACCACTCGGCTTCTTCTGTTCAGCTTTCACCAACTGACAGTTCATACACTTGGAAATGAATTTTCCAATATCTCTTTTCATCCCTTCCCAGTAGTAGGCTCGCTTCATGTCCTGATACATTTTATTACCACTAGGATGAATCGTTAGCTTCGAGTGATGACATTCTCTTAGAACCTCATCCCTCAATCCGTCGATATCAGGAACAACTAACCGTCCTTGCTTTCGAAGCCAACCTTCTCGATCGACCTCGAACTCTTTATCCTCCGGTTCCAGTTTCTGAATGAATTCGACAAGCTTCGCATCTTTCCTTTGGCTCTCGCCAATCCTTTCGATAAGAGTAGGTCTTATCGACAAGCTTGCCAACATTTCAGGTTCTAACTCACACCTTGGCCTAAAATCGAACCTTGCCAAGTACTCGAGGCCCTTCCATTCCGAAAACATCGCTCCCAAACTTGCGTGTATTCGACTCAATGCATCTATAACTGCATTGCCTTTGCCAGGAGTATAGGCTATACCAAAAT
>JASFAX010000217.1:0-2500 GCA_030737875.1 Allium sativum
GGCACTTTGCAATAGTACCAGATTTGGCACTCAAAAAAGGCTTAAAAACATGGTGAAACATTGAATTTTTACGTTGTGCTCATCGGGCTTGGCACGCCTTGGATTTGGCAAAGTACCAGATTTGGCACTTGGCAAAGTACCAGGCTTGCCAAAGTACCAGGCTGAAAACACGGTGAAACATCGAATTTTCGCGTGTGCTAATCGGGCTCGGCACGCCTTGGATTTGGCAAAGTACCAAATTTGCCAAAGTACCAGATTTGGCACTCAAAAAATAGTGAAAAACACGGTGAAACATTGGATTTTCACCGTGTGCGCATCGGGCTCGGCACGGCTTGGTTTTGGCAAAGTACCAGGTTTGGCAAAGTACAGATTCGACACTTTGCCAAAGTACCAGATTTGGCACTCAAAAAAGGCTTAAAAACATGGTGAAACATTGAACTTTTTACGTGTGTGCTCATCGGGCTTGGCACGCCTTGGATTTGGCAAAGTACCAGATTTGGCACTTGGCAAAGTACCAGGTTTGCCAAAGTACCAGGCTGAAAAACACGGTGGAAACATCGAATTTTCGCGTGTGCTAATCGGGCTCGGCACGCCTTGGATTTTGGCAAAGTACCAAATTTGCCAAAGTACCAGATTTTGGCACTCAAAAAAGACTGAAAAACATGGTAAAACATTGGATTTTCACGGTGGTGCGCATCGGGCTCGGCACGGCTTGGTTTTGGCAAAGTACCAGGTTTGGCAAAGTACCAGATTTGGCACTTTGCAAAGTACCAGATTTGGCACTCAAAAAGGGCTTAAAAACACGGTGAAACATTGAATTTTCACGTGTGCTAATCGGGCTCCGCACGCCTTGGATTTGGCAAAGTACCAGATTTGGCACTTGGCAAAGTACCAGGTTTGCCAAAGTACCAGGCTGAAAAAACACGGTGAAACATTGAATTTTCACGTGTGCTAATCGGGCTCCGCACGATTTGGCACTTGGCAAAGTACCAGATTTGGCACTTGGCAAAGTACCAGGTTTGCCAAAGTACCAGGCTGAAAAACACGTTGAAACATTGAATTTTCACGTGTGCGCATCGGGCTTGGCACGCCTTGGATTTGGCAAAGTACCAGATTTGCCAAAGTACCAGATTTTGGCACTCAAAAAGGGCTTAAAAACACGGTGAAACATTGATTTTTCACGTGTGCTAATCGGGCTCCGCACGCCTTGGATTTGGCAAAGTACCAGATTTGGCACTTGGCAAAGTACCAGGTTTGCCAAAGTAGCAAGCTGAAAAAACACGGTGAAACATTGAATTTTCACGTGTGCTAATCGGGCTTGGCACGCCTTGGATTTGGCAAAGCTACCAGATTTGCCATTTGGCAAAGTACCAGGTTTGCCAAAGTACCAGGCTAAAAAACACGGTGAAACATCGAATTTTCGCGTGTGCTAATCGGGCTCCGCACGCCTTGGATTTGGCAAAGTACCACATTTGCCAAAGTACCAGATTTGGCACTCAAAAAATGGTGAAAAACACGGTGAAACGTTAGATTTTCACGTGTGCGCATCGGGCTTGGCACAGCTTGGATTTGGCAAAGTACCAGATTTGGCACTTGGCAAAGTACCAGGTTTGCCAAAGTACCAGGCTGAAAAACACGGTGAAACATTGAATTTTCACGTGTGCGCATCGGGCTTGGCACGCCTTGGATTTGGCAAAGTACCAGATTTGCCAAAGTACCAGATTTGGCACGTGGCAAAGTGCCAGATTCGGAAAACACATGCGGATCACTCAAAAACCCAGTGACTACATGGTAAAACCACAAAAAAAAATGTGGTCGGATTTACCTAAGTAGCAGAGACACTTTGGACAACCGAGGGTCATATTAGGCTAAATTCCATATATTCCTATATTGGGGGGGGGAGGGTGAGGAGGAGGAGGAAGGGGGGAAGGATCGACCAAAATGGATCAGGCAAAACGCAAGCTGAAACATTGGTCGATCAACAAATTTTTTTTGTGTGGATTTTTCGGAGAAATTTTTTTTTTTTTTTTAAATATTTAAAAATATTAATTTTTAAATATTTAAAAAAAAAAAATTTAAAACAAAAATTTTTTGAAAATGTTTTCGATGAAGTGCCCTCCCCAAATTTTTTAAAAATATTTTTAAAATTATTTTTGTTGCGATCTCGGAAAAGTTTGGTTTTGGTTGGATTTCACCTGTTTTTCCGAAAACTGGCCAAATCTAGCTAGAACCATGCTGAAATGTGGGCAATTACAGGAAAGCTTGGTTTTGGCTGGATTTTTCCGGGTTTTTTCGAAAATAGGACGTATCAAGCGGAAACCCTGGTGAAACGTGGCCGCTCATGGGAAAGTTCGGTTCTGGCAAGATTTCCCAGTTTTTTCGAAAACTGGACGTATCAAGCAGAAACATGGGCGAATTAACGGGAATCTTTGGTTTCCGCGAGATTTCCTATTTTCTCGAAAACGGGACTGATCAGGAAGAAACCATGCTGAAACGTGGG
>JASFAX010000217.1:32500-35000 GCA_030737875.1 Allium sativum
CTTGGATTTGGCGAATTACCAGATTTAGCACTTGACAAAGTACCAGGTTTGACAAAGTACAAGGCTGAAAAACACGGTGAAACATTGGATTTCGACGTGTGCGCATCGGGCTTGGCACGCCTTGGATTTGTCAAAGTACCAGATTTGGCACTCAAAAAATAGTGAAAAACACGGTGAAACAATGGATTTTCACGTGTGCGCATCGGGCTCGGCACGGCTTGGTTTTGGCAAAGTACCAGGTTTGGCAAAGTACCAGATTCGGCACTTTGCAAAGTACCAGATTTGGCACTCAAAAAAGGCTTAAAAACATGGTGAAACATTGAATTTTTACGTGTGCTCATCGGGCTTGGCACGCCTTGGATTTGGCAAAGTACCAGATTTGGCACTTGGCAAAGTACCAGGCTTGCCAAAGTACCAGGCTGAAAAACACGGTGAAACATCGAATTTTCGCGTGTGCTAATCGGGCTCGGCACGCCTTGGATTTGGCAAAGTACCAAATTTGCCAAAGTACCAGATTTGGCACTCAAAAAATAGTGAAAAACACGGTGAAACATTGGATTTTCACGTGTGCGCATCGGGCTCGGCACGGCTTGGTTTTGGCAAAGTACCAGGTTTGGCAAAGTACCAGATTCGACACTTTGCAAAGTACCAGATTTGGCACTCAAAAAAGGCTTAAAAACATGGTGAAACATTGAATTTTTACGTGTGCTCATCGGGCTTGGCACGCCTTGGATTTGGCAAAGTACCAGATTTGGCACTTGGCAAAGTACCAGGTTTGCCAAAGTACCAGGCTGAAAAACACGGTGAAACATCGAATTTTCGCGTGTGCTAATCGGGCTCGGCACGCCTTGGATTTGGCAAAGTACCAAATTTGCCAAAGTACCAGATTTTGGCACTCAAAAAAGACTGAAAAACATGGTAAAACATTGGATTTTCACGTGTGCGCATCGGGCTCGGCACGGCTTGGTTTTGGCAAAGTACCAGGTTTGGCAAAGTACCAGATTTGGCACTTTGCAAAGTACCAGATTTGGCACTCAAAAAGGGCTTAAAAACACGGTGAAACATTGAATTTTCACGTGTGCTAATCGGGCTCCGCACGCCTTGGATTTGGCAAAGTACCAGATTTGGCACTTGGCAAAGTACCAGGTTTGCCAAAGTACCAGGCTGAAAAACACGGTGAAACATTGAATTTTCACGTGTGCTAATCGGGCTCCGCACGATTTGGCACTTGGCAAAGTACCAGATTTGGCACTTGGCAAAGTACCAGGTTTGCCAAAGTACCAGGCTGAAAAACACGGTGAAACATTGAATTTTCACGTGTGCGCATCGGGCTTGGCACGCCTTGGATTTGGCAAAGTACCAGATTTGCCAAAGTACCAGATTTGCCAAAGTACCAGATTTTGGCACTCAAAAAGGGCTTAAAAACACGGTGAAACATTGATTTTTCACGTGTGCTAATCGGGCTCCGCACGCCTTGGATTTGGCAAAGTACCAGATTTGGCACTTGGCAAAGTACCAGGTTTGCCAAAGTAGCAAGCTGAAAAACACGGTGAAACATTGAATTTTCACGTGTGCTAATCGGGCTTGGCACGCCTTGGATTTGGCAAAGTACCAGATTTGCCATTTGGCAAAGTACCAGGTTTGCCAAAGTACCAGGCTAAAAAACACGGTGAAACATCGAATTTTCGCGTGTGCTAATCGGGCTCCGCACGCCTTGGATTTGGCAAAGTACCACATTTGCCAAAGTACCAGATTTGGCACTCAAAAAATGGTGAAAAACACGGTGAAACGTTAGATTTTCACGTGTGCGCATCGGGCTTGGCACAGCTTGGATTTGGCAAAGTACCAGATTTGGCACTTGGCAAAGTACCAGGTTTGCCAAAGTACCAGGCTGAAAAACACGGTGAAACATTGAATTTTCACGTGTGCGCATCGGGCTTGGCACGCCTTGGATTTGGCAAAGTACCAGATTTGCCAAAGTACCAGATTTGGCACTTGGCAAAGTGCCAGATTCGGAAAACACATGCGGATCACTCAAAAACCCAGTGACTACATGGTAAAACCACAAAAAAAAATGTGGTCGGATTTACCTACGTAGCAGAGACACTTTGGACTACCGGGGTCATATTAGGCTAAATTCCATATATTCCTATATTGGGGGGGGAGGGTGAGGAGGAGGAGGAAGGGGGGAAGGATCGACCAAAATGGATCAGGCAAAACGCAAGCTGAAACATTGGTCGATCAACAAATTTTTTTTGTGTGGATTTTTCGGAGAAATTTTTTTTTTTTTTTAAATATTTAAAAATATTAATTTTTAAATATTTAAAAAAAAAAAATTTAAAAAAAAAATTTTTTGAAAATGTTTTCGATGGAAGTGCCCTCCCCAAATTTTTTAAAAATATTTTTAAAATTATTTTTGTTGCGATCTCGGAAAAGTTTGGTTTTGGTTGGATTTCACCTGTTTTTCCGAAAACTGGCCAAATCTAGCTAGAACCATGCT
>JASFAX010000217.1:65000-67500 GCA_030737875.1 Allium sativum
GAAATTTACGAAACCTCCGCGCCGAGGCGCTACAACGCGATCGGTTGACCAGCTTTCTGGTAAAGAAGGTGTTCGAGTTAATGGTGTTCACGTGTGCGCATCGGGCTTGGCACGTCTTGGATTTGGCAAATTACCAGATTTACCGAAGTACAAGATTTGGCAAAGTACCAGGTTTGGCACTCAAAAAAGGCTTGAAAACACGGTGAAACATTGGATTTTCACGTGTGCTCATCGGGCTTGGCACGACTTGGATTTGGCGAATTACCAGATTTAGCACTTGACAAAGTACCAGGTTTGACAAAGTACAAGGCTGAAAAACACGGTGAAACATTGGATTTCGACGTGTGCGCATCGGGCTTGGCACGCCTTGGATTTGTCAAAGTACCAGATTTGGCACTCAAAAAATAGTGAAAAACACGGTGAAACAATGGATTTTCACGTGTGCGCATCGGGCTCGGCACGGCTTGGTTTTGGCAAAGTACCAGGTTTGGCAAAGTACCAGATTCGGCACTTTGCAAAGTACCAGATTTGGCACTCAAAAAAGGCTTAAAAACATGGTGAAACATTGAATTTTTACGTGTGCTCATCGGGCTTGGCACGCCTTGGATTTGGCAAAGTACCAGATTTGGCACTTGGCAAAGTACCAGGCTTGCCAAAGTACCAGGCTGAAAAACACGGTGAAACATCGAATTTTCGCGTGTGCTAATCGGGCTCGGCACGCCTTGGATTTGGCAAAGTACCAAATTTGCCAAAGTACCAGATTTGGCACTCAAAAAATAGTGAAAAACACGGTGAAACATTGGATTTTCACGTGTGCGCATCGGGCTCGGCACGGCTTGGTTTTGGCAAAGTACCAGGTTTGGCAAAGTACCAGATTCGACACTTTGCAAAGTACCAGATTTGGCACTCAAAAAAGGCTTAAAAACATGGTGAAACATTGAATTTTTACGTGTGCTCATCGGGCTTGGCACGCCTTGGATTTGGCAAAGTACCAGATTTGGCACTTGGCAAAGTACCAGGTTTGCCAAAGTACCAGGCTGAAAAACACGGTGAAACATCGAATTTTCGCGTGTGCTAATCGGGCTCGGCACGCCTTGGATTTGGCAAAGTACCAAATTTGCCAAAGTACCAGATTTTGGCACTCAAAAAAGACTGAAAAACATGGTAAAACATTGGATTTTCACGTGTGCGCATCGGGCTCGGCACGGCTTGGTTTTGGCAAAGTACCAGGTTTGGCAAAGTACCAGATTTGGCACTTTGCAAAGTACCAGATTTGGCACTCAAAAAGGGCTTAAAAACACGGTGAAACATTGAATTTTCACGTGTGCTAATCGGGCTCCGCACGCCTTGGATTTGGCAAAGTACCAGATTTGGCACTTGGCAAAGTACCAGGTTTGCCAAAGTACCAGGCTGAAAAACACGGTGAAACATTGAATTTTCACGTGTGCTAATCGGGCTCCGCACGATTTGGCACTTGGCAAAGTACCAGATTTGGCACTTGGCAAAGTACCAGGTTTGCCAAAGTACCAGGCTGAAAAACACGGTGAAACATTGAATTTTCACGTGTGCGCATCGGGCTTGGCACGCCTTGGATTTGGCAAAGTACCAGATTTGCCAAAGTACCAGATTTGCCAAAGTACCAGATTTTGGCACTCAAAAAGGGCTTAAAAACACGGTGAAACATTGATTTTTCACGTGTGCTAATCGGGCTCCGCACGCCTTGGATTTGGCAAAGTACCAGATTTGGCACTTGGCAAAGTACCAGGTTTGCCAAAGTAGCAAGCTGAAAAACACGGTGAAACATTGAATTTTCACGTGTGCTAATCGGGCTTGGCACGCCTTGGATTTGGCAAAGTACCAGATTTGCCATTTGGCAAAGTACCAGGTTTGCCAAAGTACCAGGCTAAAAAACACGGTGAAACATCGAATTTTCGCGTGTGCTAATCGGGCTCCGCACGCCTTGGATTTGGCAAAGTACCACATTTGCCAAAGTACCAGATTTGGCACTCAAAAAATGGTGAAAAACACGGTGAAACGTTAGATTTTCACGTGTGCGCATCGGGCTTGGCACAGCTTGGATTTGGCAAAGTACCAGATTTGGCACTTGGCAAAGTACCAGGTTTGCCAAAGTACCAGGCTGAAAAACACGGTGAAACATTGAATTTTCACGTGTGCGCATCGGGCTTGGCACGCCTTGGATTTGGCAAAGTACCAGATTTGCCAAAGTACCAGATTTGGCACTTGGCAAAGTGCCAGATTCGGAAAACACATGCGGATCACTCAAAAACCCAGTGACTACATGGTAAAACCACAAAAAAAAATGTGGTCGGATTTACCTACGTAGCAGAGACACTTTGGACTACCGGGGTCATATTAGGCTAAATTCCATATATTCCTATATTGGGGGGGGAGGGTGAGGAGGAGGAGGAAGGGGGGAAGGATCGACCAAAATGGATCAGGCAAAACGCAAGCTGAAACATTGGTCGATCAACAAATTTTT
>JASFAX010000217.1:77500-79825 GCA_030737875.1 Allium sativum
CGCCTTGGATTTGGCAAAGTACCAGATTTGCCAAAGTACCAGATTTGCCAAAGTACCAGATTTTGGCACTCAAAAAGGGCTTAAAAACACGGTGAAACATTGATTTTTCACGTGTGCTAATCGGGCTCCGCACGCCTTGGATTTGGCAAAGTACCAGATTTGGCACTTGGCAAAGTACCAGGTTTGCCAAAGTAGCAAGCTGAAAAACACGGTGAAACATTGAATTTTCACGTGTGCTAATCGGGCTTGGCACGCCTTGGATTTGGCAAAGTACCAGATTTGCCATTTGGCAAAGTACCAGGTTTGCCAAAGTACCAGGCTAAAAAACACGGTGAAACATCGAATTTTCGCGTGTGCTAATCGGGCTCCGCACGCCTTGGATTTGGCAAAGTACCACATTTGCCAAAGTACCAGATTTGGCACTCAAAAAATGGTGAAAAACACGGTGAAACGTTAGATTTTCACGTGTGCGCATCGGGCTTGGCACAGCTTGGATTTGGCAAAGTACCAGATTTGGCACTTGGCAAAGTACCAGGTTTGCCAAAGTACCAGGCTGAAAAACACGGTGAAACATTGAATTTTCACGTGTGCGCATCGGGCTTGGCACGCCTTGGATTTGGCAAAGTACCAGATTTGCCAAAGTACCAGATTTGGCACTTGGCAAAGTGCCAGATTCGGAAAACACATGCGGATCACTCAAAAACCCAGTGACTACATGGTAAAACCACAAAAAAAAATGTGGTCGGATTTACCTACGTAGCAGAGACACTTTGGACTACCGGGGTCATATTAGGCTAAATTCCATATATTCCTATATTGGGGGGGGAGGGTGAGGAGGAGGAGGAAGGGGAAGGATCGACCAAAATGGATCAGGCAAAACGCAAGCTGAAACATTGGTCGATCAACAAATTTTTTTTGTGTGGATTTTTCGGAGAAATTTTTTTTTTTTTTTAAATATTTAAAAATATTAATTTTTAAATATTTAAAAAAAAAAAATTTAAAAAAAAAATTTTTTGAAAATGTTTTCGATGGAAGTGCCCTCCCCAAATTTTTTAAAAATATTTTTAAAATTATTTTTGTTGCGATCTCGGAAAAGTTTGGTTTTGGTTGGATTTCACCTGTTTTTCCGAAAACTGGCCAAATCTAGCTAGAACCATGCTGAAATGTGGGCAATTACAGGAAAGCTTGGTTTTGGCTGGATTTTTCCGGTTTTTTCGAAAATAGGACGTATCAAGCGGAAACCCTGGTGAAACGTGGCCGCTCATGGGAAAGTTCGGTTCTGGCAAGATTTCCCAGTTTTTTCGAAAACTGGACGTATCAAGCAGAAACATGGGCGATTACGGGAATCTTTGGTTTCCGCGAGATTTTCCTATTTTCTCGAAAACGGGACTGATCAGGAAGAAACCATGCTGAAACGTGGGCGATATCTCGGAAAAGTTTGGTTTTGGTTGGATTTCACCAGTTTTTCCGAAAACTGGCCAAATCTAGCTAGAACCATGCTGAAATGTGGGCAATTACAGGAAAGCTTGGTTTTAGTTGGATTTTTCCGGTTTTTTCGAAAGTAGGACGTATCAAGCAGAAACCCTGGTGAAACGTGGCCGCTCATGGGAAAGTTCGGTTCTGGCGAGATTTCCCAGTTTTTTCGAAAATTGGACGTATCAAGCAGAAACATGGGCGATTACGAGAATCTTTGGTTTCGGTGAGATTTTCCTATTTTCTTGAAAACTGGACTGATCAGGAAGAAACCATGCTGAAATGTGGGCGATTACAGGAAAGTTTGATTTTCGCTAAATTTCACCGATATTTTCGAAAATTGGGCGGATCAGGCAGAAACAGTGCTGAAACGTGAGCGCTTGCAGGAAAGTTTGGTTCTGGCAAGATTTCCCAGTTTTATTGAAAACTGGACGTATTAAGCAGAAACCATGCTGAAACATGGGCGATCACGGGAAAGTTTTGTGTTTGCAAGATTTAACCGATTTTTTGAAAATTGGATGGATCAGGCGGAAATCAAGCTGTGCACCGATCGGAACAAAATTTGTTGCGTGGATTTTTCGACAAATTGGTACACCTCGGTTTTTTGTCGGTTTGTTAACGATTCGAAAGGATCGTGTGAGAACCAAGTTGAACGTGGATCGATCAAGGAAAATGGGTTGCTTGGTTTTTCGGATGAGAAAGGTTTTTCGTGCTTAGCGGATCATCCTGTTTATTTTTCTTGGACCTTTTCTACTAGTTGATTTATTTCAACTTAGTGGGGATGGCTGAGAATTTGAATGGGTTGTGGTCGCAAGGCATGTGAGTGGTTATCGGTGTATTTACTCGTTGGGC
>JASFAX010002081.1:0-47491 GCA_030737875.1 Allium sativum
AATTAATAATAGAATTTTCATATGTTGAACTTCGAATTAAAAATAGAATTTTTATATGTTGAACTTCGAATTAAAAATAGAATTTTTATATGTTGAACTTCGAATTAAAAATAGAATTTTTATATATTGAATGGCGAAGTCAAAATTCGATTTTTATATATTGAATAACATAGTAAAAATTCGATTTTTACATATGTAGAGAATACGGGCGAAGGTGACGAAGATGCAATAGCGATGAAGATTTCCTGCATTAGAAGTGCCGTGGAGCTAGGATAGCTATAGGTGAGAATTTCTCACTCTTCAATTTATTTTCTAGTTATATATATATATATACTAGGATGCAGACGGTGCTTAGTAGCACCCGACACAATCGTCCACAAACCATGGACTTGTTTGTTTGGTTGCATAGATTAGTTTGATTATGTGATTGAATTGAATTGTTTGAGTGAAATTGAATGATTTGATTGATGTGTGAATGGCGTGGGCCTTCACTAGACCGGGGATAAGGCTAGGCCTCGTCCCGTTTCTAGTATCGTGCCGTTATGCCGCCGAAATTTTCTAAAATAAGTTAGGAAAATAAAATATCATTTTATTTAAAGAATGAACTGGATAGAAATTCATATGTTGAAATAAAATGTTTTATCGTTAAAAATATAATTTTTAACGTGAATGCGAATAAATAAGATATTCATTTACAAACCAGACGGTTTGTTTATGTACACTGATTTGATTGACATTGATTGGATCGATAAATTTTACACATCGCCCAACTGCACAAATAAAATATTTGTTTGATTGTTTGAAACCCTACACGGGTGTTAGGATGAAATATGCAGTTCACTCATCCTGATTGATTAAATATGTCGATCGATTGATTGACAGGCTGTTATAAGCGTTAGATATCTATATTTGATGCTTATACAGTGTAGTGCACTTTGGTTGATGGTTGATTATTTTTCAATGCTATTATATACATGTGTTGTATGAAAATCCATATAATTAACTTTATATGGTAATTGATTGGGCCTCATTCCAATTTAGAAAATAAAGAATATTATGAAATAAAAGTTCATGTGTTGACAGTACTCATTCATTGAGATTGGTCATGTGTTGAACGAAATATTTTGATAATAACAACTATTTTGAAAAAGAAATATTTGAAATAGAATATTTGAAAATAGGAATTTATGAAGCCGTGTTGAGTAGACTGACGCCATTTTGACGTGAACGAAAACGATTTCGAAATGAATTGAATTGAAAACGATTTCGAAATGAAATGAATTGAAAACGATTTCGAAATGAAATGAATTGAAAACGATTTCGAAATGAATTGAATTGAAAACGATTTCGAAATGAATTGAATTGAAAACGATTTCGAAATGAAATGAATTGAAAACGATTTCGAAATGAATTGAAAACGATTTCGAAATGAATTGAAAACGATTTCGAAATGAAATGAATTGAAAACGATTTCAAATTGAATTGAAAGCGAATTGAAATGAATTCAAATTGAATTGAAATTTAAATTGAATAGAAATGAATTTTAAAACGAATTTATAAAGAAGAATTCAATTTTGATTTGAATTGAAATGGAAGTTGAAATTGCTTTTGAAACGAATTTAAAACTATTTATAAAATTCGTTTTAAATAGAAATCGACGAAATATATTATATATATATTATATATATAATATAATGGCCTGAATAGAACGCGCCGCGCCGCGGCAGTTCGTGAATTTCGACCATTTATTTCAAACGGACATTACGGGAGATCCGACCGTCGGATTCTCCTAAAACCGGAACCGTTGGGTTCGTATCGAAAAGAGATTTCTAAAGAATATTAGAAATTAGAAATCTAACGGTTGGATTTGGAGATACGTCCAAATCAAATTCGAAAAAGGTCGCTGTAAGTGCAGTTCGATGGCCGTTGATGGAAATCGACTGTACGGGCCTTGATAAAATTATTAAAAATAGTAATAATTTGTGTAAAATCATAAGAAATGATTTGTGAAGATTTGGGATGAAAAACTCCATATTTGAAAAGATAAAAATAGATTTTTATTGAAATGAACTAGTTTTGAACTAGAAATATAATTCTATTTATTTTTAAATAAATAAATTGAATTTGAAAAGGGTTTTAAAAATAACCAAAATTTCCAATGATTGCATTGGAGTGGATTTGAATCGAAATTGTCTTCGGAATATTTCGATGTTGGAATTCGTGATTATACAGATGTTGTTATGGAAATTTGAAAGATATATATTTATATCGTTATTTCCAATATGACATTTGTTAATCGTAGAATTTGATATTGAATATAAGCCGGGATATTTTCTATTCAGAGCCTTGTATTTAATATCAAATGTGATTTGGGTTTGTCGTGAATGGTGTCTTCACTAACACTGTTCTTGAACCCAGTTGAGAAAAGATTAAATCTTTTTATTTAGATTTAATGAAGTGTACCAATTAAATAATATTTAATTGGAATTGAATCGATATTGATTTTTGGGTTTATCGTGGACAGTGTTTTAAACAACACTCGTTCTTTAACCCGATCATTGATGAAATGTGATTTGGGTTGTCGTGAACGGTATCTTCAATAATACAGTTCTTAGACCTAAAGGAGTTAAGAAAATCAGAAACTAACTGGAGATTAGTTAAGTTGAATGGTTTCCGAGGTATTGATCTGATGTTGGTTTCGGCCTTCGGGATTCATACTTAGGGAATTGCTCACTTGCTAATTTACAATTAGGGACTGATTGAAATGTGATGTGATTTTGGGTTTATCGTGAACCGTGTTTTAAATGACACTGATTCTTTAACCCAGTCACAGATTAAAACTAAGTGGAGTTTTAATGAATCTTTAATTAGATTGAATTAATCGAAATGGAGTATCACCAGTTTTGCTCCAGGCGATAGTTAAATCTTTAATTAGATTTGAACGGGAAATGGTAACTGAATTTACCGATAACACTGTGGTGTTAGATATGAAGTATTACCAGTTTTACTTCATGGGATAAATAGGTTGGGATTGGGAAATTAAAACCAATGATTACTTCGGTAGGGTTCGTTAATCTCGACTAGTTGCATCGGAATTCAAAAGAAGAATAAATTCAAAGAATTTATCTTGGATAAAATTAATGGGAACATTTCCCTATGAATGTGAAATTTAGAAACTAACTGTCGGTTGGCCAAGCAGAATGGTTTTCTGGATATTGATCTGATGTTGGTTTCGGCCTTCGGGGTTAATATTTGGGAAGTTATTCTCTTGATTAATTTACGGTTAGTGACTAATGAATTGGAATGAGGCGTATGTTGTGTTTGTGTAACACTTTTATAATATATACGCGAGTTATTCGGAAAAACCGGGTTTATCCCATTCTGAATAACTGATACGACGATAAGTCGAAGATGAAGACGATGGTCGAAGACCGGAGGTCTTCACGTCGTTTGGGTGATAACTGATGATCTTGATTGGGCTGTACACCCAAGAAGATGGAAACAGTTGGTGATCGTCCAGACGTACTTGGAGATCGATGGATATGCGGGGTACTAGGTGCCTCCGGTTTCGTTCAGACCCAGAACGGACTTGTAAATGGACTGTGTGTCTGACATTGGAATTTAGTCTGCGTGATTGATTTCTATTAAATATATATCTGTTTGGCGGCAGAGAATTTATTCTCTTGCTTAACGCCCTTCTCTGAGACGTACGAGCTCAGGGGTTATATATTGATGGATATCAAACGCATGGAGTGAATTGCCTGTGTGGCATGCCTAAGTGGCAACTGATCGAGGCTTCTGTTGAAAAGCAAAGTCTTGTGGTGATGATCAAAGCACGGCCTTTGTGGCGTAGCTTTGTGTAACGTTTGCTTCGCGAGTTTCACACCCGGTATGAACCAAAAACGGGAGACGGACGTCAGGGAGGGCATACGTTTCTTTCTAGCTAGAAGTGGCGTCAGTGATTTTACACGCCCTGACGAGTTTGACTTATGTGGTTGTTGCTGTTGCGAGGCGCCTCGGTTATATCGGTTTCGGCCGAATGCATTCTGGTCGGCTGACGGACCAGACTTACACCCCATAGGGTGGGGAGACGTATTGTTCAGGCATAATAATCCACGTCGGTGGACCGGCCCTGAGGATCCAGGGGGCAGTTGCGGCTGTTCCTGAGGCACGGGCTAGAGCGTCTCGAATCGGTTGAGGACTATCTTTTGCCTCGGTTCATAGATGGAAATCCAATTTCCAAATACGTGACATTTGCGGTTTTATTTGTAAACCTATATGTGGCGACATAGTGGCATGGGACGCTCATGTCGCCTATGATTGATACTTATGATTTGAAGTTGTTTTATACACTATGCACTTATAATAGTATCAAACGATTTGTTTTAAACGTATCAAGCATTCTTTGGCTGTTATAAGGGAAAACCCTATCCCCCGGCTTGCGTTGCATTGTGTGATAGGACCTGGGTCTTATAACAGCTTCATTTTTCTTTATTTAGCATTGCGCTGTTTGTTTTATGCACTGGTATTCTTGGGAGGAAACCCGTTCCGTGTTATACGGCGTGGTCCCTTGATTTACCTAACTTTTAAAATAAAGATTAATAACTGTTTTAGTTCTCACACCAGTCACATGACTGACCTGGAGTTTATTGTTTTAACCTAAACTCTGGGTGCCCCTATTTTGACACGGGCAGCTAGTAGTTTTGGTTTTGCAGATTTATATTCACAGGATCCTGGTTTACAGCTGGAACGATATCCGAAAAGCTTTGTATCCGTATATCTCCTTCTAGTTGTGTATTGTATTATTTTCCGCTGCGATGTATTTAAATGTAATTTAAATCTCTGATATTTCTGTGTAATATTCATTGTTACTCTGTATATTCTTGTAATCTGATGCATTGTTGTAATAAGCAATGAAATGTTCTTCTGTATGCGTTCTGTTTTGTCCGGTTCTCAAACGATAGGGCGTTTCGAACGGCCTGGATCGGTTTAGCGACTGGTTCGGACCGAGCGAAATTCTTTGCCGTCACAGTCACTGGATATGACGGGCGGTTCCGGGCAGAATTACACCACAACTCAAGTCTAACCTCGTGTCAAAGACATCTGTTAGATTGTTAATTACATATGTGTCATATAAGTCAAAATTCCCAACTTTACATATTAATAAACATATGCCCAAGTTCCAAATTACATGCCCATTAATATATGTACCTAATCCTAGTCAGTTTACATATGTCCAATTTTTGCCTATTTACATGTATGCCAAGTTCTAGCCAAAGTTACATGTATCAAGCTTCATACCCAATAAACCCAAATCATGATTCGTGATGTAATTATCCCAAACTATAATCTTTTTACTACAATACATGTCAGTTGCCCAAGTTCATAATACATGTTTATGCCAATTATCAAGTTTACAATCGCTTTCATGTTCAAATTCCCAATTCTACATATGCCTAATTAACATAAGCCCAATCTTTTTATTTAATTTACGTTGTCCCAAACTCGTGATTTAATTTACATGCCAATTCATGTATGCCCACTTCATGCCAGATTACTTATGCCAATGCCCAAACTTGCAATTTCAATTATATTAACAATACCCAGATTTCCAATTTCATGTTATGCCATCAATTCCACCAAACACATATATCCAAATAGGTAATATCCCAGTATTTCCCTGTATTCAATCGTACGCAAATCGCGATTTAGCCCTAAGTCCGAAATTGACCAAGGTTCATCAAAAGAAAATAAACAGGGGAAGATAGAATTTTGCATAAAAATAAGACCAGAGAGAAAAACATCATCACATGCATGAAAATTATAACTTGATAATAATATCAACATGAATCAAGAAAACTGATTTACAACAGGCTGAATAGATCATGAACTTGACGATAGAAAAGATAGACAAGTCTCAAAACTCAAGATTCAAGAAGCAACAGAAATAGGTCTGAATCGATAAACATACTTAAATCCAATTCCACTTTATTCCATGGCCATATTATAATTATGTGTTTAAATCTAAAAGCAACTAGAACTTACAGATCGTGGACTAAGAAATTGAGATGCAGAAGTTGAATCTAGAAACTAGTCGTCGAATTGTTGAATCGTTGAATCTTGATTTGATTGTAGCAGAAAATCCCAATTTGCGAATCTTATGTTGCTTGAAGAAGAAGGTAGAAGAACTCCCTTGATTAACTGTATTTTTAATTTAATTTGAAGAAGAAGAAGAAGCCATGTCCATCAAGAATTTGTGCAGCATAAGGTTAGAGAAGAATGGTGTAAAGAGAATGAGGCTAGGAGGCTGTTTATATAGGATTAGGCGGACGAATCTAGACTGAAAACGAGACCAAAAACATCATAATGAACCCAGGCCCAAAACTGGGCTTTAGCACCAGGTCGACCCCAGGTCAACCATAGGGTCGACCTGGTCCCTGAGAGGTCGACCATAGTGTCGACCCCCAAGTCGACCTGGTTCTGGGCAGGAAAATTCCCGCTTAGTCTGCGCTGGGGTTTGAATTTGAATTCCGAATTCGAATTCGAGCTATTTTTTTGTCCTAAAAATCCTTGAAACTTCGGAGGGTCATATCTCCCTCATACGGACTCCGTTTCTGGAAAACTCGGACTCGTTTCCAAGCAGAATTTCGAGATGAACGCAATGGCGCAACCCGTTTCCCTTGATTCTTATTTTAAAATTTAATTTTGCCTTAATTTATGATTTTAACATGTTATTAAAATACGGGTTGTTACATTCTCCCCTCCTTAAAGGATTTCGTCCTCGAAATCTTCAAGTTAAGAAGAATGCATCCTATCATCCAATCATCCATCTACTCAATCATCGATCACAGGCATCCATCGTCCTTAAGAGATTTCTAATGTTGTATAGACATACGCATAAAGTGTGTGTATATGTTCCTTATCTAATGCAAGTGATCAGGCCTGATTGATCTTCTTAATGCAAAATATGTTTAGTGCCACGAGTCCAACATGTATACAAATAGTCCTAGTCATATAAACACTATATGTGTGCACAAACATCCATCCATATGCAACATCCACATGATAACACATTCAATTTCATCCATAAACAAGTATAAACACTCATGCATATGTAATATGAAAGGTGACTGAGCCGACCTAGTGTCTAATGTGTGTGTATATGCATCCACGAACAACCACTAGCAACCACTTACAACCACTTGCAACCATCAATCATAACATGTCTCAAACACATGTTTACACCCAATTGTTCCTACCTAAAGATATAGTCGAATGATAGAAGCAAGTAAAAACTTTGTGCCCATTAAGCAATGTAAAAACAAGAAATTTACGTCACATATATACTGATTAGGAGAAGAACTCCCTAAGCAGCAGCCCCAAAGACCAAAATCAACATCAGACTGATACCCAAAGAATTTCTCAACCCAACCAATATATATGTTTCCAAGAAACTAAGCCTGATGGACTCCTTTTAGGTCACAAGAAATCCATTCCTAAAACTAACCCATATCCTATAAAACCCAAAAAGTTTAGTCAACCCAACGAACACCCCCAAGCCCCAACATGTATTACTAACAGATGAGTCAAACTCCCCATGGGGTTTGCAACAGAAATAAGATTGAGAATAGGACCGAGAGGATATACTTAAAAGATAGCATGCAAGTAAGCTCTACAGGAAAAGAGCGATCAAGGACATACTCTTAAAAAGAGATATGATGCACGTATCTAGTCTTCAATCTCCTAAGTCGTATTTCCTTGAGCTTAACTCCATTGTGCTTCGACCGTCTTTAACTTCACAATTTCGTAGCTTCTTAATTATTGTTTCCAAAATATGAGTTGGAACTCATTTCATGTTGCCTCTCGTTCCACTTTCACTTATTCTTTTTCTAGTATACTTGTCTCAAACATAACTATGTACTCATGGTTTCATGCAAGCTCTCCAAAATTCACTAGTGAATCCTGGATCTTGTTTACTCACTATAAGATATTCCACGCAGAAGAACTATCTCTTGAAAATAGACAGATATCAATCATGTTGCCAAATGTACTTACTAAGGTGATTTTCTATAACTCATGCATAAGAAAAATGAACCATCCGCCTTAGTGGCGAACACTACTCGAGCGGATCAGTAAATGTATCAAGAGATTCTAGGTAACTAAGCATGGCAGAACCCTAAGGGTTACACTAGACTTCGAGGGCATTACCGAGGCAAGTCAAGAGTATAACTACCCTCTTTTCATACTCGAGAATGGTATCATTTCTGGATAACCACTCCATCCCTAGAATCAACCCATAGCCCAAAAACATAAGCATTTCTTCTAAACTCAACACTTAGCATAGAAATTCTCAAATCCAAACAAGTCATGAATAAATGAGCCGATTCTCCAACAGGATTTGAGACAAAAATGGGATCCTCTACCACGCTAGTACTAAGGTGCAGAGACGCAACTATCGAAGCAGAATTAAAAGGATGCAATGTACAAAAACAAAGTTCCCACGGTATGATAGAAAAGAAAAGCTAAACTTTTAACAGAAACGTTACCACCTCTCTTAGGTATGCTAGTAGTGAGAGCATACAATTTCCCTCTCGACGATCTTGTCCTTTGCCCTTGTCCTTGTCCTATAACACTTAACTACATGTCCCTTTTTACCATACTAACGATACTCTCTCTTGTCATGGGTTTTATTATTCTTTCACTTGGCCTCTTTCCTTTCACCTTTTTCCTCTTTCGTGGATTAAGCCATATCAACAAGTTTCCCGTCCTCAGGCTTGTGTTCTTTTATCCTCGTTCTTACTATCCTTGTATAGTTTGTTGGCCGGTTTCTTGAAAGCTACCTCCATCACACTACAACCCTATAAAGCTTGAAATAAGATTAGTCGTAGATGGAACTACTACGGCTACAGATGGAGGTTGGGCACTCCTTTGCCCTCCGACATGTGTCGTATGCCTACAAAATTATGGTGAAAAGAGAGAAAGAAGAGATTCAAAGAGAGAATCAAAAGATAATGCATATGGCTTTGGGGAATATGCCTTTCGTAAAAAAAACTTTTCTTAGAAAAATGCTTCTTTGTAAACGTTTTGAAAACTAGTTTCAGAAGGGTTTTTGAAAACTTTTGCCCAGTCTGGTAACCTTCTGCTCTGATACCAAATGTAACACCCCACATCCGTCAAGGTCACTCACAAAGTGGAATGCCTTAACTTCAATGGAGCATTATGGGTACTGGAACAGAAATATTACAAGACAGACATATATAAAACAGCGGAAAGTAAAGTAGAAGTACTCCAAATCATTTATTAAATATAATTGTTTACAATAAAAGCCCATCAATACCCAATTTCATAGCTAAAATATCTTTCTTGCTCAAAAACAAAGAAGCATAAAAATAAATTGTAGTATTCCCCAATAAAGCAAAGCAAGCCATAGCCAAGAGAGATCCAAGCTGTACATGAAAGAGCCTGGGAGCTTGGTAACATCCGAACTAAGCTGTATTCCCACCCTGCGAACCTGGGGGGGGGGGGGGGACGGAAGAAAAAGAGGCGAAACAAAATGGGTCAGTCATAAAGACTGAGTAAGTCCTAGTGACTTTCAGCATAAAAATAGGTAAAGATAACATGGCATGAATAAACTGAAAGTAAACATAAGCATGATGACAAGATAAGCTACAAGCACGATAACTAAGAACATCATATGACTTTTGTCAAGTATAACATCGCAAGGTTCCCATTCAAGATAAACTAAGTATAATTTCGCAAGATTTCTATCAAGCATCGCAAGATTTCTCTGCTTCACCATTAAAATATTTCTATGATATCTATTTGCTCTGCACCACCAGACTAGCATGGAATGTTTCGTATTCCTACTAGTGTTCCAACTAGTGTCCTGTGTAACAAGGATCCTTAACCCCTACTAGTGTCCCAACTAGTAGCCCGTGTTATATAATAAGGTGATCCCAACCCGTATCATGTGTTGACTATAAAATGATCCCTTGCCCAATGTCATGAAATGACCCATTACTTGGTCCCATAAAATGATCTATTAATCGATCGGCTCCCTACAAGTCCTAGCTCGTTCATGTGTCTGTGTCATACGACCCTATCACGAATGTAGTTACCTGTGCTGAGTCCACCATAGGGTGTATCAAGCCCTAGGGTGCCAACCCCCGACACGAATCAAGCACGCATTGTGTAAACCTACTGATGCCCAATGCCTGCTTTTTCAACTCCGGACTACGTGCACGACCATAGTCCGCCTGAATCTACACTGGCGCACCAACTCAGCGGTCGTTCTGGTCGCTTATAATCAGCCCAGTAATCGTGCCCCACCCTGCCTAGTTTCAGGGTAACATGATACATCTAAGTGGGTTACTGCTGAAATGGACCGTGTAACTAGGGTTTCCATCCAACAGGTTAAGTGTTGTCATTTAAATTCGTGACTTAACCCTTATCAGTCTAGCATGTCAAGTTGGTTAAGTGTTGTCATTCAAGTTCGTGACTTAACCCGCCTACGTTTCATGCTAAATTTGCTAAGTGTTGTCGTTCAAGTTCGTGACTTAACCCGCCTATGTGTCATGTCAAATTGGCTAAGTGTTGTCGTTCAAGTTCATGACTTAGCCCTATGAATCATGTGTCAAGTTGGTTAAGTATTGTCATTCAAGCAGTTCATGACTTAACCCTACCAAATCATCGTGTCAAATTGGTTAAGTATATTCAAGCGGTTAATGATTTAACCCTACCAAATCATCGTGTCAAATTGGTTAAGTATATTCAAGCAGTTCATGACTTAACCCTACCAAATCATCATGTCAAATTGGTTAAGTATATTCAAGCAGTTGATGACTTAACCCTACCAAATCATCGTGTCAAATTGGTTAAGTATATCTATATGTTCAAGTTGACTTAACCCTGCCACGCGTCATGTTATATTGGTTAAGTGTCCTCTCTTGTGTTAACTTAACCCAACAGTGTATCATGTCATATCGGTTAAGTGTCATCAATCAATTCAAGTTAACTTAACCCACCCACTTGTCATGTTAATGTGTTATGTTGGTTAAGTGTCATTAGTCCAGTCGCGTTAACTTTACCTTACCCTACTTAACATGTTTCATTAGCATTTATTATTTACTAATGCATCGAACTCTCACATTGGACTTATTTGCGGTCACTGGATATGCCGGGCGGTTCCGGGCAGAATTACAGCGCAAACCCATTCCAACCTCGGGTTCAAGCATTCAATGCACTAATCTCTCACATTAGACATATTGTTGCGGTCACTGGATATGCCAGGCGGTTCCAAGCAGAATTACACCACAACTCAGTCTATCCTCGTGTTAGGCATCACCACAATATAGTCTTTGCCTACGACCTCTCACATTAGACTATTATTGTTGTGGTCATTGGATATGTCAGGTGATTCTGGGCAGAATTACACCACAACTCAAGTCTAACCTCATGTAAAAGGCATCCGTTAGATTGTTAATTACATATGTGTCATATAAGTCAAAATTCCCAAATTTACATATTAATTAACATATGCCCAAGTTCCAAATTACATGCCCATTAATATATGTACCCAATTCTAGTCTGTTTACATATGTCCAATTCTTGCCTATTTACATGTATGCCAAGTTTATGCCATTTTACCCATATCAAGTTCTAGCCAAAGTTACATGTATCAAGCCTCATACCCAATAAACCCAAATCATGATTCATGATGTAGTTATCACAAACTATAATCTTTTTATTATAATACATGTCAGTTGCCCAAGTTCATAATACATGTTTATGCCAATTATCAAGTTTACAATCGCTTTCATGTTCAAATTCCCAATTCTACATATGCCTAATTAACATAAGCCCAAACTCGTGATTTAATTTACGTAGTCCCAAACTCGTGATTTAATTTACATGCCAATTCATGTATGCCCACTTCAGGCTAGATTACTTATGCCAATGCCCAAACTTGCAATTTCAATTGTATTAATAATACCCAGATTTCCAATTTCATGTTATGACATCAATTCCACCAAACACATATATCCAAATGGGTAATATCTCAGTATTTCCCCGTATTCAATCGTACGCAAATCGCGATTCAGGCCTAAGTCCGAAATTGACCAAGGTTCACCAAAAGAAAATAAATAGGGGAAGATAGAATTTTGCATAAAAATAAGATCAAAGAGAAAAACATCATCACAGGCATGAAGATTACAACTGGATAATAATATCAACATGAATCAAGAAAAATGATTTACAACAGGCTGAATAGATCATGAACTTGACGTGAGAAAAGATAGACAAGTCTCAAAACTCAAGATTCAAGAAGCAACAGAAATAGGTCTGAATCGATAAATATACTTAAATCCAATTTCACTTTATTCCATGGCCATATTATAATTAAGTGTTTAAATTTAAAAGCAACTAGAACTTACAGATCGTGGACTAGGAAATTGAGATGCAGAAGTTGAATTTAGAAACTAGTCGTCGAATTGTTGAATCTTGATTTGATTGTAGCAGAAAATCCCCAATTTGCGAATCTTATGTTGCTTGAAGAAGAAGGTAGAAGAACTCCCTTGATTAACTTTATTTTTAATTTAATTTGAAGAAGAAGAAGAAGAAGCCATGTCCATCAAGAATTTGTGCAGCATAAGGTTAGAGAAGAATGGTGTAAAGAGGATGAGGCTAGGAGGCTATTTATATAGGATTAGGCAGACGAATCTAGACTGAAAACGAGACCAAAAACATCAGAATAAACCCAGGCTCAAAACATGGATTTAGCACCAGGTCGACCCCCAGTTCGACCATAGGGTCGACCTGGTCCCTGGGAGGTCGACAATAGTGTCAACCCCCAGGTCGACCTGGTCCTAGGCGGGAAAATTACCTCCCAGTCTGCGCTGGGGTTTGAATTTGAATTTCGAATTCGAGCTGTTTTTCTGTCCTGAAAATCCTTGAAACTTCGGAGGGTCATATCTCCCTCATACGGACTCCGTTTCTCGAAAACTCGGACTCGTTTCCAAGCAGAATTTCGAGACGAACGCAATGACGCAACCCGTTTCCCTTGATTCTTATTTTAAAATTTAATTCTGCCTTGATTTAAGATTTTAACATGTTATTAAAATACGGGTTGTTACAATATAAATATTGAAGACTATACAGTTTTTAGAGATTCAAGATATCAAGGAATTCAAGACTCATGAGTATCAAGATATCAAGATTTGAAGAGCTCAAGATTATCAAAGTAATAGAGTCTAGATTATATGTAAAACTCTAGTTAGAACTTTAAAATTCTCTTCTCAAATTCTATTTTCAAATTCCTTTTCAAATTGATTTCAAAACTATTTTCAATTCCCTTCTCTAAATGATTTCAAATATATATATATATATATGTTTATAGTTTATAAAGATTCATAATATATGTTTTATAGTCTTATATTGTATAATTTTATAAATATGTTTATATTTTATATCACTACGTTTTTATATGTTTTTGTACTTTAGAAAATTTATTTTAAAACATTAGTTTTGATTCAAGAATTTCCAGGATACACACACACACGCACACACACACACACACACACACACACATATATATATTAGTCTTAACACTTGAAAACTAATTTTTAAAACCAAAATACACTACATATGTCTACATACATATATGAGCATGTCGACATATAACTGTCACTTTTTCAATTTTCAAAGGATGTGACTTTTCATATTTGAAACTCTTCAAAAACGTTGCAATCTTTCAACCTCTATAAATAAGAATTAATTTTGAGTTTTTTTATAACTTCTTCTTCTACATTATCACCCTATCTTATACCACCATTATTATTCATAAATTTCTTGATTTCTACACTTATACTCTGCCGATTTCTACGCAAATTATCTCAAACTTATTCTCTTCTCAATCTCTATTAACTACTCTCTATTTGAAGTGATATTGAAGAGTTATAGGGTTTTGTAATCATTTGGGAATTGTTTGGGAAAGGGTGTGTTTCTTGTAGCCCGTAAATCAAGGAAAGGGAACGATGTGAACCTTTTAGTTGGGGAATCAAGGGTGGTGGAATCAGTGTGAACATTGTAGTCGTGAAATCAAGAGTGCTGTAAAGTTGATACTAGTATTAATAAAACTCTGCGCAATCCAGCATTGCGTGGGACTGGACGTACGATTAATCCGAACCAGTATAAAACACGGTGTGTTCTTTCCTTTTCTTCATTTTTATATTTACTTATATCCGTGGTTGTTATTGTTTCTATGTTTGTGATCATTTCTGGTGTGATAATCATTGTGCGATTCGTATGGTATTTCAAGATTGTTTAAGTTTTCCATAATCTCTTTAAAACGCTATTATTCCCCCTCTAGTTTTAGTTTGTCCTTAAGATCCTTAATCCGCAATCCCTAACAAAAAATTACATATAGCGGAAGACTTTGAAGTGCTCTAAACATAGCTTTAAGCTTCAATCCTGAATCTTGCTCAATAAATATGTGTAAAACCTAAACTACTAGCTGCCCCTATGAAAAATATGGACATCCAGAGTTTAGGTGGGAAACAATAAACTCAGGGTGAGTCATGGGACTGATGTGAGAACCAGCAACAGTTCTAATCTTAATTTTAAAGTTAGGTAAATCATGAGACCACGCCGTATAATACGGAACGGGTTTCCTCCACATGAATACCAATCATAAACACTCGCAATTCTATTTGAAAAATTAAGCTATTTTAAGACTTAAGTCCCATCACACAATGCAAGCGCAAGCCGGAGAATAGAGATTTACCTTATAATAGCCAAACATGCTTGATACGAAAAAATTCTCTTTTATTATTACTAGTGCATAGTGGGAAAATCAATTTCGAAAATAAATGTATCAATCTTAGATGGCATAATACCCCATCCTATTATGTTGCCATATAGGTTTACAACTGAAAACATAAGGCTCGTATTGGAAGTTGGATTCCATCATGATGGCACCCGATTCGAAAGATCGATCGCGGAAGTGTGTATCTCCACGGTTAAGTCCAGGCTTTGGATAGCACCGTAATACACATCCACACTATATGCAGGACTCGAGTATCACACTCTGCGGCTTTAGACCAGACTCGGAACACCGCTGTACTCTATCCTTCCGGGACTCAGGTGTCAAGCCTTGTGGCTCTAGTCCAAGCTCGGAACACCGCTGTACCATATTCCTCTAGATATGAAGCGACCACAGTCCAGTTCATCTCGGTCGACTGAATCCATGACAACCCTAAAAGTTGTCCAGTCCCAACCCCTAGGTTGTTCATTCTCATCTCAAAAGTATACTGACTTAACCGTCAGTTCACCATCATACCGGGGTGTGAGGTTCATCGAAGTCACGTTTCGACACACAAAGCTATGCTATATCAGTCATTCTTTGATCATCATCCGCAAAGCTCTACTATCCAACAAGAAGCTTTGGTTTATCTTCCCGCAACATTCAGCATGCCACATTGTCAATTCATAGCAACTTTAAAATGGCTATTATAACAAAACGAAAATCCCTGCCTTTCGATCCGACTGTAAACCGCATAAGTCCGATCCACAATGGCATAAATTCTCATTTCGTTATGGGATACAACACATCAGAATAGAACACAAAAGAACATTTCATTGCTATTACAACAATTTTACATCAGAGTAAAAGAATATCATAGTACAAAATAAACAAAGAGTAAAATGATTATAATGCACAGCGGAAGTATAAAATTACATACAGAAGACTACGAAGTAATCTAGAGTATAGCTCTAGCCATAATACAGGATCCTACTATAAAAATATCTGCAAAACCAAAACTAATAAATGTCCATGCGAGAAATATGGGCACCAAGAGTTTAGGTGAGCAACAATAAACTCCGGGTTAGTCATGGGACTAGTATGAGAACTCAAGTCAATTATAATTCATACTAAACTTAGGTAATTGATGGGAGCACGCCGTATAACACGGAACAAGTTTTCTATGCATGCATACCAATGCATAAACAACTACCAACAATAGACTTATGAGGCCTACAATGCATCGAACAAAATGTAATTCCTCAAACTACCCATTTAGGCTTAATCCCCAAACTTAGATTTTCAAAATCTAATTAACTTTATAGAAGTTATTTCTTTGGACTTTATTATCGATTTCGTATTTCAAATCATTTGAAATGCATATCTAGCTTTCATATTAAACTATCTTTCACGACAGGATCTCAAACCAAATCATTTGGAAATTTGTTTGAAAATTCCAAAATACTACAATCAATGCATATCAAAATGTATGCAGCAAAATATCTGGAGGTTTCTCTCACTAACATGGAAAAGGGAACGTACCATCATTCCCAAGATATATAGGTGCATCTCCCACTAACGGGGCCAAACTACACCGACAAACCAATTAAGGTTAAGGTCCTCCCACCTATACTTTTAGTTATGAGTTAACTGAATCTTTAGCCACATACTAAATCATTTCGTATTCCAAAGTGGCGAAATCATTAACACTAATAATCATAAATAAATCAAATCTATAATAATTTCTATTTCCAAATCTTCTCAAAATCATTGGGTTTAGTTCTCGAAATCCTTTCTGTTTTATAAAACATTCCCTATCCAAAATATGAAATAACATTTCCTTTCTCTTATGAAAATCCCATCCCAGAAACCATTAATTAAATTGAAATGAATTAAACAAAATCGCTAAACACATCATAGTCAAATCATGAAATAAATCACTAGGCGTTAGCAAACAAGTATATCTACCCAACCCAATGCTAAATATAAAAGCATATTTGCTCATAAACTGGTCGAGCATAATCCAAACAATCAATTGACAACAATAAATATCAAAAATCAAGTTTATTTGGTTCATAACTTTTTCAAATCATTTATTATGATTTAACATAAATTTTCATATTTTTAATATAGATTTTACAGTCGGTTTCCAATTCCGGTCACCCGAAATGCATCTATAACGACCTTTTCAATATTGATTTGGACTTATCTTGAAATGTAACTGTTGGATTTCAAAAAAAATTGATAGCTCTTTTCATTTCAAACCAGATGCTTTCAGTCTCAGGAAAATCCGATTGTTGGATCTCCTGGTATGCCCATTTGAAGTCAATGGTCGAAATTCACGAACAGTCACTGCGCAACACGTCCTATTCTAACCAGAATTAATTTCGAATCGAAATCAATTTGATTAACCTCAATTGAAAAACATAAGAATAGAAAAACATAAGAATAGATTAACCTCAACGTACTTCTGTCTTGCATCATCAGAGTACATAAGAATAGAAAAACATAATTCCCCAATTGAAAAAATTTAAGCCATAGTAGAGACAAGAATTTGAGCCATACTTCAGAAGTAGCTCCTAGCAAGATGATATCCGAGTCCTGACTAAGCCTTAGTGTTTCCTCCCTGAGAACCTAGGGGGGAAACAGAAGAAAGGAGGAGAAACAAAAGGGTCAGACATAAAGTCTAACGGGTCTAGTTAATTTTAGCCAGTAAATAAATAAAAGTAACATGATAGGCATATAAAGTGTATAAGGGAGATCACTACATAAATGGCAGGTGTGACAAGGTGGACATGATAAGGTGTATATGCTTCTAATGATTACTCTGCTTATTCTCTGCACCAATACTAGTATAGCAAGTACGTAACAGGATTACATACTCCCTAATTGCTTAATAGAAACAGGATGATACCAACAGAAATATAATGGTAGTTTTAGGTGTAGTCTAGTAACGGGTTTTAACCCAAATTGAATTAGCCCGTACCTAAACAGGAATAACAGGTGTTAACCCCAACAGAAACACAGGTACCCTACAAAAACAGACAGGACTAGATGTACCATATAGTCGATCGGCTCCCTACTCCATAGATACCTTGTGCGGGCCCCACAGTAGGGTGTATCACTCCCTAATGTGACAACCCTTCATTTCTCGGATGTGCACAACCATATCCACTGATGCCACATCGTCTTATTTTCCCGAGCAGGCGGAGTCTTGCATGCACATGACCCCGTTGGAACGCGCCATCATGACACCGTCCTTCACATTTAGATCTCTTACAATCAGTTTAGTAAGCGTGCCTACTCCGACCTAGTTCGGAGTGCCCGTTTGATACCTATTTAAGGGTTACTGACTGAAATGGGTCCCAGACACGATGATACAAGCTCTCCCCTTTGTCTTGTATCCCCCAATAGGTTTTTATTGACTATGTATACCACTAGGTGTCTTTAATTACATAGCCTTATTTATTTCTACCAGTTATGCTTAACCTAAAGGTTGCCTTTAATTACATAACTTTATTATTTCCTCCGGTTATGTATACCACTACGTGTCTTTAATTACATAACCTTAACGGGTTAAGTTTGTGGGCCTATATGTGAATATTACCCCCCTCTGATTTACTTAACCCACCCCTTTTGTTCAACCTAGTTTACTTAACCCCCAACTTAAATTTAAGTTCATACAATCCCTATGGATTAACTTAGGTCAAGTAGTCCAATTCATTACCATGTCCATTTATGGTTTATAATGGGCTAGACCTCTCACATTAGGCCTACAACATGTGGATGCTGGGTATGCCGATCGGGGTCGGGCAGAATTATTCCACAGTTGGGCCTAACCTCGTGTCATAGCCCGATTTGTATTTACGTACTTAGACCTCCTACATTAGGTTCAACATTAGTAGCTGCTGGATATGCCGGTGGGGTCCGGGCAAACTACCACCGCTAATGCAACCAAACCTCGTGTCATAAGTACAATTACAATTCCTAGTTGTAATTACTAAACATTCCATTTTTTAATTAATTAATCCTTTCTTTTTTTAGGTGTTAGTACCCATTTTACCCAATAATTTGAAATATATGTCCAAAAATGTTCATATTCAAATTATGCCATTTTTAACCCTTTTCCCTCCATTCCTAAACTAGCGTCCGCACAAAATTGGCAGCATGCCTAGGCTAGACAATAGCCTAGTCATAAACGATAATACAGAAAGTAATGGGAATATAAACAAAGTGACCATCTTAGCTTAAACATAAACTAGCACGATAATAAGGTAAACATACATACTGGCATGGAGATGATTTGTCATCATAACAAGGTGGACATAAAACTGATGAACTGTTGGCATTCAGTTGATTCTAACATAACTATGACATCACAATAAACATAGTAAGATCTAAATTAGCAATTTAGATGTCCAATCGGTTTAGATCTAACATGATAACACAAGATGATAAATTAGATCACATAATTCAGATCTAGAGGCTAGAATAGATCCAACATGATAACACAAGGTGATAAATTAGATCACATAATTCAGATCTAGAGGTTAGAATAGATCTAACATGATAAAGACAAAGTGATAATCTAGATCTGACTAATAGTTTCAATGTCCACATAAATTAGATCTACTAGTTTAGAAATAGATATACACAAATCCACATCATAGCATGTCATAGAAGTTACAATTAGGACAAAGATTTAGATCTTATCCTAACCAATTCAAGGTGCCATATGTTCATGATTTACATAAATGATTAGATTTATCCATTGGTATAACTGCCAAAATGAATAAATTCACATTCACCACAACATAGTTACAATTCAAGATCCATATAAGTAATATAATATAATAACCACAATTGCATTAGATCTAAAGAATTAGATCTATCATGACATATTATCAGATCTAACAATTGCATAGATTCAAGGTTTACAACGTATCCAAATCACAGTCTTGCATAATTTACTTCTATTTATTCAAACCTATAAATAAATAGAAACTCACAGCATTAGGTTTAGAGAATAGAGAAAGAACGGATCTTGAATTTCTGAATTTGATTTGCAAAGTACGTTGTTGTAGAAAACGGTTCTGTCTCAGTTCGTATCCCGACAGCATATGGCTCCCATAATTTCCAATGAAGAAATAGGAGATTTGGACACATATTTATAGCGGCAGAACCCTTTGAAACCGTCTGCCACCTCAGCCCTATGGGTGTCGACACACCTGTGGGTGGGTCGACCCATAGGTCGACACCCCTTAAGGGGGGTTGACCCCTAGGTCGACAACCCTTTTGGGGGTCGACCCCCTAGAGCGGAAATTTTGCCGCTCTGACGACTTTTTCAAATTTGAACTGTTCTGGATAAAATTCTGACTCATCTCTGACTAATGCGTATATATAATCTTTCTATGCGTATACAAACTTAAAACCCTCATAACTTCTTCATATGGTGTCCGTTTTACGCAAAACAGGTGTCTATTTTGACCAGAATTTCGAGACGAACGCAATGATGCAGTCCATTTCCTCTAATTCTGATACTAAATTAATTATTATTTAATTTATCCTCTTTAATGTTGTTAAAAATTTGGGGTGTTACACTTATACACACAAGTACTATGTAAAGATCGACACAAATTTCTCTTGAATCCTCCCAAACTTTGCATACCGAAGCTAAACCCCATGATAAACTCAAAAACAACGTTCATTTCACGAATTAATGCTTTATTCTCTCACAATAGACAAGCCTAGGCTCATGCATCCACAATGGAAAATTTGCTGCATACAAAAAGAGACTCGAACACCTCAAAACACATAACAGGTTGTAGAGAAACACTTCGAGATCACAAATATATTTGTATTTGGATCTATAGCATTTTATACGAATTGCTTTATATTTTTAAAGGCCAAATTTCTCACATTTTTTAACTGGAGAAGTGGCAGCCATCATTTTGACAAGGGAATTGGGAAATTCAGGGTTAAGCTATGTTTAGGATTATTTATAGGGGAGGAAAATTATTATTTTATTAATTTTATATTCAATTATATTCAATCGTTGCTTACCTTTATCGTTTAAAAATTACCTTTATCGTTTAAAAATTCGTATGATCACATACGAATCCCATTTTCGATGAAAATTGACATGCAGTTATAATTTGACATTACTGACACAACGAAACTTGTTTCATCAAATTTTGAGTCTGTTTGCACAAACAGCGTATTTTTAAAGTCAAATTATTGACCGATTCATATCTAAACTCTTCGCGGTCACATACTAACTCTGATTGGCACGAAATTTGAAGTCCAGCAATAATTTAATATTTCAGATCCAAAAAAGTTGGTTTCATCGAAAAAAAGTATCGTTTGAAAAGTAACTATTTTAAGGCTTAAATAAAACCAATAAAATATTAGTAAATCCAAAAATAATTCAAATTAATAATAATAAATTAATATTATCGTATATGTAACGACCTGCAGGAATTCGACGCCCGAATTCCGTCAATAATACACAAATTCTGTATTACTTGCCAGAACTCAAGTATCGAAAACACAGATAGTTATTAGAAAGAAATTAAGGGGTGAGATAAGAAAGAAAAAATATTAGAATAGAATAAGAAGGAGAACCAATGCAAAACAATCAGAGTCTCACATCGCAGCGGGACATAATATAATATAAAAATAAATCTTTACTAAGAGCTTTAAAAATACTTACAATCATTATAGTACATCAACACATCTGGACAGTTATAATAACCTGTCCTTATATACAAAGCACAACGAAATACATATAATATCATATGTCCGAACTCCTCCGCGTGACTTCTAAAATTTGTAGCATCCTAATCTAAACCTGTAAAACCCGGTCTAAGCCAAGCATTACAAACACCGGATCAGTCATGTGAACCAGAGTGAGAAAAACACACTAAGTTTAAAGGTATCACACAAATTGAATTTTAAAGTCAAAATCTTTTTTGAAAGAAAAGGGTAATCATAAGACCAAATCCACATATAAATACGGACGATTTTAACCGTACGATAACCCAAAATATTTTTTAAATCAATATCTTTTCCGATATTATAATAGTGTCTAAATACAAATAAATATCAATCTAAAAGAACATTTGCATCTCAAGCTCTACATACATAGTATACAATCAAAACCCCAGGCTCTTATTGGAGAATGGATTTCCATGGAAAGGTATGGGCAACCACCTTTTGGACAATGTACCTCCGGAGATGAATACATTGGGGTTCAACAAGAACATCTTACAACCCAGGCTAAGCACGATCGGACCCTTACTTCGCTTAAGAGTACCGAATATATCATCACCACAGTTGGGGGCCAGCCAACCGCTGAAAGCATACAAAAATAAAAAGGGACAACAAAATGCATTTAATTTCTCCAGATCAGGTAATGATATACCCTTTTAATGGTTGTGACCCAAATAGCCATGCGACCTACCCGATTTTTACCATTTTCCAGTTGATGAGGCTTGAGGTTAACATTACCTTTAGAACATCATATCATCATTCACTTTGAATGTCACATCGTCAGACCTGCCAAAAAATCACTAATTGACGTCCACAAAAATAATCTAGTAGTTAAGCTAAGAGAAGTGCCCCTCTCCGCCACCAACTATAGTACGTTTGAAGAAATCAACGTAATCCCTTTGGAAATACTTTGTCAGACATTCGTCCATACAAGTCATCCAAGAATAGGATGAACCAAAGGCACTCTCCTACCACATCCTTATATAGGGATCACCCTAAGGATCAGCATCGAGGTCCTTGCAATCCATAGATTCCAATCACGACAAAATTACTGTCAAATATCTTTGGGAACTTAACTAGAGAAATTCAACAAGTAACTCTTCCGATCATGAAGATCAACGGTCTTCAATTGCTCCATCTTCAATCATTGTTTTTCACGTATTAGCTAGTTCGAAATGGTTTTTGAATCTAAATTCAATCCCGATCTTTCCGTACCAACAACGCATTGGGCATTTTGATAGTCGGTTATTTAACTATCAAAATAAACAACCATAAAAATAAAATAGATTCATTGGTTGAGTATAGAGCATCACTTGGCCATTTAAGTAAAAAAAACAACGGTAGTTAATTAAACTTCTAATCTTTCAATACAGTATTTACTTTAATACATACCCTCAAATCATTTCATTTTTAATACCTAGAATAAATATCTTTAAACATATCCTATTTTCCATTTCACTATCACTTCAAAACATTTGCTACGACATTATTCATTATCTAAAATTGAGAATCGATTCAACTTGTGATTTGTAAAACAATTGTTACAAAATCTTCTTTTATTTCATTACTTGAACACCATAATCGTCACTTACCCTTTTAGAATAAACCTGTTCTGAATCTCATATCTTTACTTTGAAAATATCTTTATGTTTTCACAAATCTCCCTTTTATTTCTTTTATTATGGAAATATCATTTCATATTCTCAAGCCCATTTTATTTCCGCTACTTTGAAAATATCAATATACATTTCCTCAAATCCTTTTATTTCCTTTATTTTGGAATCTCATTATCTATCCTCAAATCCATCAAATAATGTTGCATTATTATTTCTCAAAATAAATCTCTTCTAACAAATTTACCATTACAAATAATATCATCCTTCGATAATCATGAAGTCGTTTAAGTTGGGGTATTTTAATTACTTCTCAGACCTTGATCAACATCATTCTTATCTTAAGATAGATATGAATTATAATTCAAAAAAAACCCATATTCATTTTAATACCAAAAAAACCCACTTAACTATTTTATTTAAATTATGTTTTTATAAAACCTCCTTACTTTTGAAATCTCCATTTTAAATATACTATTATTACTAAATTCGTTGATTTAGTAATTTATTAGTAAAACATCAATTTTTAAATCTTAACTTCTTTAAACTATTTGTTGCATTATCCGGATTTTTATAACAAATCCAATTATTAAATTTTTACCAAATTCAATTTCAAGAATCCCTTTTCTAATCCTTTTAATCGTTCATTTTTAGAAATCTTATTTCAAATCTCATCCATTTTACTTAATGTCATTATTATGTAACGTTAATTTAAAATTAACGCTTTAACTTCACATCTCTTTTTATAAACTTATTTATATAACTCTGGTTTAATATCAAACCCTTTTTCATCTCGATGCCCTTTATTTAATTCAAATATTAAGTAACATTTATTTTAAGCTTATCACATTCGCTTAAAATACCTTCTATAACTTAATTTCCCAAATTCGGTTTAAATATAAACCCATTCATAACTCACTTTAAAATTAAATTATATTTCATTACTAACTTCGATTACTTACTTACAATAACTTCATTTAAGAAGTAATTCCTTTAAATTTTTAATAATTTAAGATTATAATTTACTTCATCAATAACTGGAATTAATATTAAATCCTTTTTTAAAAATCTTATTGGGTTAAACAACTATTCATTAAATTAATTGGCACAACTAATTAAATTTAATAATCAATTAAAACGGCTGACTTGGTCAATTCTAAAACATGATTAACTCATTGGTCAACTCTAACTCGCCTTTTTATTTAAATTAATTAATAATATAATTAATTTAAATAATCCCGTTGTGATGACCACCAACAAATTTTGCACTAAACAAGAGGAATGATGAGCTGAACAACATGCTAGGCAGTTGTGGACGATCACCAAGGTATGATAACACCATCAAAACCCATCGTAAACTCACAGCGCAAGGATAAAATATAATAAAACATATATAACAGGTAGTATTAATAAAGCATATTTGAGCAAAAAATACCAAACTTTCATAGCAATTAGAAAGTATATCCAACACCAGGATTTTTGACATAAATCTGTACAAATTTGCCTCACTACAACTGACACGACCTGAACTTCCCCGTGACGGAAAGCGCGGATGGCGTTGAGGACAAGACAAAATAGAACGCACATGGAAGAACATTTCATTGTTATTACAACAATTCCATCAGAATACAAGGATATACAGAGTATGAATGAATAAATTACATTCGAAAAATATCAGAGATTACAATAAATTACATAGCAGCGGAAAATAATACAAAGCACAACTGAAGGTGATATATGGATACAGAGCTTTCCGGATATCATTCCAGCTATAAACCAGGATCCTGTGAATATAAATCTGCAAAACCAAAACTACTAGCTGCCCGTGCGGAAAATAGGGGCACCCAGAGTTTAGGTTAAAACAATAAACTCCAGGTCAGTCATGTGACTGGTGTGAGAACTAAAACAGTTATTTAAAACTTTACTTTAAAAGAGAGTAATTCAAGGGACCACGCCGTATAACACGGAACGGGTTTCCTCCCAAGAATACCAGTGCATAGAAAAGACAACGCAATGCTTTTTCGAAAAATGAAGCTATTATAAGACCCAGGTCCCATCACACAATGCAACGCAAGCCGGAGGATAGGGTTTTACCTTATAACAGCCAAACATGCTTGGTACGTTTAAAACAAATCATTTGCTACTATAGTAAGTGTATAGTGTCAAAACAATTTCAATCATAAATATAAATCATAGACGGCATGAGTGCCCCATCCCACTATGTCGCCATACTAGGCTCTACAAATAAAGCCGAAATACACGTATTGGAAATTGGATTTCCGTCATGAGTCGAGGCAAGGGGCAAGCTCCTCTCCGCGTTCGAGACACTCTAGCAAATGTCTCAGGGTTACGCACTCTGGGCAACCCCGGATCCTCCAAGGCCGGTCCTCACTTACGTTAGAGGATTAATTATGCCTGAACACACGTTTCCCGGTCCTTATAGACCTATAATCGAGGCGCCTCGCATTCCAACAACCACATAGGTGAAAAGTATATAAATGTCAGGGCTGGTAAGTCACTGACACCACCATAGCTAGAAAGAAACGTCATGCACTCCTTGGGTCCTTATCCCGTTTTTGACTCATACCGAGGTGTGAGGCTCGCGAATTCACGTTATACACAAATCTGCCACGCAGGCCGTGCTTTGATCATCAACCACAAGACTTTGCTTTTCAACAGAAGCCTTGATCTATGTAACTCAGTGTGCCACACAGGCAATTCATGCCATGCGATTGATATCTATCGATATATAACCTCTAAGCTCGTACGTCTCAGAGAAGGGCGTTAAGCAAAAGAATAAATTCTCCGCCGCCAAACAGATGTATATTTAATAGAAATCAATCAACACAGAATAAAATCCAATGTCAGACACACAATCCATTTACAAGTCCGTTCTGGGTCTGAACGAAACCGGAGGCACTTTCCTCGCATATCCATCCATCTCCAAGTACGTCTGGACGACCACCAACTATTTCCATCCTCTTGGGTGTACAGCCGAATCAGGATCGTCAATAATTACCCAAACGATGTGAAGACTTCCGGTCTTCGACCACCGTCTTCATCTTCGACTTATCGTCGAATCGGTTATTCAGAATGGGTATAAACCCGGACTTTCCGAACAACCCGCATATATTAAAACAAATGTTACACAAACACAACATACGCCTCATTCCAATTCATATTCTCAGGGAAAGGTTCCCATTAATTTTATCCAAGATAAACTCTTTAAAATTTATCCTTTAATCTTCCTTTGGATGTCGTTTCAAACCAAATTATGGTTTTTCAAACTAGTCGAGATTAGCGAACCACACCGAAGTAAGTATTTATTTTATTTCCCAATCCCAACCTATATATCCCATGAAGCAAAACTGGTAATACTCCATATCTAACTATGGTGTTATCGATAAAATTAATTACCATTTCACGTTCAAATCTAATTAAAGATTTGACTATCGCTTTGGAGCAAAACTGGCGATACTCCATTCTCGCTCATTTCTAAATTTGATAATTTAGATTATAGATTCACATTTCAACCTAATTGTAGATTCGTTAAAACTCCTTTTACTGGGTTAAAGAACTAGGTGTTATTTAAAACACAGTTCACGGCAAACCCAAATCATATTCTATTTATTATCGGGTTAAAGAACTAGTGTTATTTAAAACACCGTTCACGATAAACCCATTTCAAATCCAACCAAATATATTATAAATTCCAATTATTTAAAACCCTTTTTAAATCTAATTCATTTATTTAAAAAAAATTGGGTTTTAAATTTAGTTCAAAACTAGTTCATTTCGATAAAAATTCATTTTTATCTTTTCAAATATGGAGTTTTTCACCCCAATTTTTCCCCAAATCATTTCTTATGATTTTACACAAATTATTACTATTTTTAATAATTTTATCAAGGCCCGTACAGTCGATTTCCATCAATGGCCATCGAATTGCACTTACAGCGACCTTTTTCAAATTCGATTTGGACGTATCTCCAAATCCAACCGTTAGATTTCAAATTTCTAATATTCGTTAGAAAGCTCTTTTCGATACGAACCCAACGGTTCCGGTTTTAGGAGAATCCGACGGTCGGATCTCCCGTAATGTCCGTTTGAAATAAATGGTCGAAATTCACGAACTGCCGCGGCGCGGCGCGTTCTATTCAAGCCATTATATTATATATATAATATATATAATATATATTTCGTCGATTTCTATTTAAAACGAATTTTATAAATAGTTTTGAATTCGTTTCAAAAACAATTTCAACTTCCATTTCAATTCAAATCAAAATTGAATTCTTCTTTATAAATTCGTTTTAAAATTCATTTCTATTCAATTCAAATTGGTTTTCTATTCGATTCAATTCAAAATCGTTTTATATTCAATTCATTTCGAAATCGTTTTCAATTCAATTCATTTCGAAATCGTTTTCAATTCAATTCATTTCGAAATCGTTTTCAAATCAATTCATTTCGAAATCGTTTTCAATTCAATTCATTTCGAAATCGCTTTATATTCAATTCATTTCGAAATTGTTTTATATTCAATTCATTTCGAAATCGTTTTATATTCAATTCATTTTGAAATCGTTTTATATTCAATTCATTTCGAAATCGCTTTATATTCAATTCATTTCGAAATCATTTTATATTCAATTCATTTCAAAATCGCTTTATATTCAATTCATTTCGAAATCGTTTTATATTCTAACGACGACGTATATAATATATACGTCGAATTTCAATTCAAAATAAATTTCTCGTCGATATTATTTAAAATAACCCATTTTAAATATTCAAAATTCGCTAAAATTGCCAAAATAAAAATTTCAAACTGGTTCAGAATTTCCGGGTTATTACAATCTCCCCCACTTAAAACTTTTCTTCCCCGAAAAGGAACAAAGTCGAAAGTGGTTTGATTAATCAACTCTACGTTCGATCTGGCTTCTATTCTCCAACTTTTCAGTTTCTGAGAATTTCCAACTTTTCAAAAATTTGGCTAACACCCTAAATTTTCGAAAAATTTCGCCATAACCTCCCCTGCACCGGGAGCCACGGGGAAATCCCGAAATTGCCATATAGGCCTTCTGATCTCAAAAAGAAAAAGAAAAAGCCAAGCGGCTAGCCAATAGGCTCATAAAATCATCATCACCCAAACAAAACAGTAAATTATGTAGTAAACATGTACCTATTTGTCGGGCAAACAAATTTTATTCTTCGGCTCTAGCCTCCTTGCTATGACCTGTTCAATGTAAGTATATGTATATGCAAGCAAATGCGACCAATTTTCAATATAATTCAATATTCGATTCAATTAGGCTTAATGGTTCAAAATTATCAAACAAATAAACAAACAACACAAACATCAATCAATTAGTAAATTAAAGTTTCAAATTCATAACTTTGATATATATACAAAAATCATGTTTTTGATGCCAATTCACAACAATAAATCTATCTATATTAGTTTTGGTTCTCACACCAGTCTAATGGAAATATATAGAAAATCACACCTTCGAAACACGAACATAAATACTGATGATGTCATGACAACCATCAGTACCATCTCCGGGCGACTAGAATGTGATCCCATATCTATCCAATATATTAAAACTTCGAATATACGTTCATGACGCGTATATGCAAAACCTTTATATATCAGATTGTCCATATTCAAAATAAATAAATAATCAAATACGTTTAAAATGGTTTAAATTTCAAAACTAAATTTGTTTTCATTTGAAGAATATACTCTTCACACTCGTTCTAGGATACTACTGATCCTATCTCTAACGAGTCATCCTAATTGGATATTACTAATCCAATATCTGATGAATTCTTTTGTAAGGTTCTAATGTGTCTTGTTCTCGAGCTCTGTAAACCAAAGCTCTGATACCAAACTGACACGACCCGAACTTCCCCGTGAGGGAAAGCGCGGATGGCGTTGAGGACAAGACAAAATAGAACGCACACGGAAGAACATTTCATTGTTATTACAACAATTCCATCAGAATACAAGGATATACAGAGTATGAATGAATAAATTACATTCGAAAAATATCAGAGATTACAATAAATTACATAGCAGCGGAAAATAATACAAAGCACAACTGAAGGTGATATAAGGATACAGAGCTTTCCGGATATCATTCCAGCTGTAAACCAGGATCCTGTGAATATAAATCTGCAAAACCAAAACTACTAGCTGCCCGTGCGGAAAATAGGGGCACCCAGAGTTTAGGTTAAAACAATAAACTCCAGGTCAGTCATGTGACTGGTGTGAGAACTAAAACAGTTATTTAAAACTTTACTTTAAAAGAGAGTAATTCAAGGGACCACGCCGTATAACACGGAACGGGTTTCCTCTCAAGAATACTAGTGCATAGAAAAGACAACGCAATGCTTTTTCGAAAAATGAAGCTATTATAAGACCCAGGTCCCATCACACAATGCAACGCAAGACGAAGGATAGGGTTTTACCTTATAACAGCCAAACATGCTTGGTACGTTTAAAACAAATCATTTGCTACTATAGTAAGTGTATAGTGTCAAAACAATTTCAATCATAAATATAAATCATAGACGGCATGAGTGCCCCATCCCACTATGTCGCCATACTAGGCTCTACAAATAAAGCCGAAATACACGTATTGGAAATTGGATTTCCGTCATGAGTCGAGGCAAGGGGCAAGCTCCTCTCCGCGTTCGAGACACTCTAGCAAATGTCTCAGGGTTACGCACTCTGGGCAACCCCGGATCCTCCAAGGCCGGTCCTCACTTACGTTAGAGGATTAATTATGCCTGAACACACGTTTCCCGGTCCTTACAGACCTATAATCGAGGCGCCTCGCATTCCAACAACCACATAGGTGAAAAGTATATAAATGTCAGGGCTGGTAAGCCACTGACACCACCATAGCTAGAAAGAAACGTCATGCACTCCTTGGGTCCTTATCCCGTTTTTGACTCATACCGAGGTGTGAGGCTTGCGAATTCACGTTATACACAAAGCTGCCACGCAGACCGTGCTTTGATCATCAACCACAAGACTTTGCTTTTCAACAGAAGCCTTGATCTATGCAACTCAGTGTGCCACACAGGCAATTCATGCCATGCAATTGATATCTATCGATATATAACCTCTAAGCTCGTACGTCTCAGAGAAGGGCGTTAAGCAAAAGAATAAATTCTCCGCCGCCAAACAGATGTATATTTAATAGAAATCAATCAACATAGAATAAAATCCAATGTCAGACACACAATCCATTTACAAGTCCGTTCTGGGTCTGAACGAAACCGGAGGCACTTTCCTCGCATATCCATCCATCTCCAAGTACGTCTGGACGACCACCAACTATTTCCATTCTCTTGGGTGTACAGCCCAATCAGGATCGTCAGTAATTACCCAAACGATGTGAAGACTTCCGGTCTTCGACCACCGTCTTCATCTTTGACTTATCGTCGAATCGGTTATTCAGAATGGGTATAAACCCGGACTTTCCGAACAACCCGCATATATTAAAACAAATGTTGCACAAACTGTAATGACCCGCATTTTTAGAGATGGAATAATTAATTTATTTAATTATTAAATATCGTTATAGCGATATCGAGAACCATAATTAAATAATATTGAATATTTAATTAATATTTATAATGAATAATAAATTATAAATATCGAAATAGTCAGAAATAGTAGAATTCACAATAGAGTGTGAATTGAATAGTATACGAGATGTGGTTGAGTTTCAATTCGAAATATAATAACGAATATATTGAATCGACGACAGTTGAACGTATAGTTTATAATATATTTATAAACGAGCTCGAAATGGCGCTACAGTTCGTAAATTGACAATTTGAACTTCAACTGAATATATAGGGTTCGTTTTAAGCCGGATTTCTGTGAAACAAGAAACGTGTGGAGCTGGTGGAGTATATCTTTCTAGTGGAAGAGAAAAATCGGGATTTTGTCAGGTAGATTTTGATGTATGTCCAAATCAAATTTCAGAAAAGTCGCTGTAGAATTCCTTTATAATTCGCAACGCTTTATTAACGTTATAAATGGATTTTCAATATAAACTGAATATCGGGATAATCTGGAATCTGAAATATCAAGCCGTAAATTCTGATATGATATTCTAGAGCTGTACGATATCATATGTGAATATATACGATAATATAAATTTATTTATATTTAATTTAATTTATTTAAATATATTTATATATTTAAATGGATTATTCAAGGGTCTAAAAATAGCCACTTTTGCAAACGAAGTCGGAATTCAACGAAACCAGTTTTGTTGGATCCGCAATGTCAAATAGTTGTTAGATTTCCAGTTTCGTGATTTTTAGAGTCAGTATGTGGCCATACGGATTTTTAGAGTGAAAAACAGTCGATAAATTGACCTTTAAAAATATGCTGTGTGAGCATACGGAGTCAGAATTCGACGAAACCCATTTCGTTGGGACCGTAATGTCAAACTCTAGCAGTATGTCCTGTTTGGTGATTTTTGGGTATCGTATGTGATCACAGGGATTTTAGAGGACGATTGCAGATAGCGTTTGATTAAAAAAGAATATAATAATAAATATAAAAATATTTATTTCTTCTATAAATACCCAAAACTAAAATTCCTAAACCTAAACCAATTCAGTCTTAGGTCAAAATTCTGCGCCATTGTTTTGCTCTCAGCAAAACACAAATTTCGATCCTCGTTAAATCAACAAAAAACCCTATAGATCCTCTTAAATCACAAAGCTTGTATCTTTGCATTCGTATCACTGTGGGCTTCGTTTTGATATAGATTTGAGGGGGTGCGACGCCTTCTGTCTGAGGCCGACGATGGTACAGTCAAGCTAGGGTTGACGAATACTTGACATTGGCGGAGATTTGGATGATTTCGATCTTAAATTTGTATAGAGAAGTGAAAATCGAAGTGGCACGCTAGTTTTTGAGAATAACAGTGATTAAAAAGTTCGATCCATGCTTGTACCGGAGCTGTCTCGAGCTCTATGACGCGAGCTGCTTTTGGCGTGCGAGCGGGCTCTGGAGGGTGTCAGAACAAGGAGGTTGCGTAGGAGAGTCCATTGGTGAAGCTTGTTTGAGTTTTCCTTGGAGATTGGAGGTGCGATTTGGAGTTGGAGTGGGGAAATGAAGTTCGAACTTTTGCCTGAAGCGTGAAATCTGGTTCAGGGAAGAAGGACTTTGGGTTATGCGGGTGTGGACTGGAGGAAGTAGTTGGGCCAAGTTTAAGGTGAAGGGCCAAATTTAATTAAAAACAATTCAATTTATTTTAATTTAAATGTTTAGTAACTTAGAAATGTCGTAACTGTTTCGTACGAGGTCGGATTTACGAACCGTCTGTTGCGTTGGGACCGTATGGACGAGCACTCCACAATGGAACTGACCGCGAGTCAATTGGAGTCCATCACTATTTATAGCAAAATAAATTGTCCAGCTGAATAAAGCGATGGTTATCGTCATTGACGATGGTCGTCCAAATGTGAGTAAAACTCACCAACTCTGAATAGTTCTATTTTTACAGTGTATTCTTAGGACTGTTAAATATTGTCTGTTTGACTGTGTGTTGACTGTTTGATTGAACTGCTAGTCAGTTAGTGGAAGTTATATATATATATATATATATATATAAATATAAACCGTTAAATATTTATATATTGATTATGTTTATCAGGATAATCCGTACTGAACTGAAAGTGATGTTGATTTTATTGTGTAACATCTATGATGCAGGAAAACAGGTTGGAGGAATCCGACTGGATTCCTCAACAGTTATTTTATTGTTTTTCATATATTTTAATATATGATGTGAATTATAACCTATTGTTGATTTTGTGTGTATGGACGATATTGCACATCGTGATTTGATATGATTGAATATCATAACATACCGAAATGTTGATAAGGGGATTTTCAAAGTGATATTGAAAATAGAATATTTATAAAGTGGAATATTTATAAATAAGAAATGTTTATAAATTTGAATATTTATAAATAGGAGATATTTTAAAAAGGAAAATAAATTCAAAACATTTCTTTTGAATGGAAAGGCCTGTGTGGCGAGTTTGGGGATTTTCCCGATGCTCCCGATACAAAGGAGGTTATGGCGAATTTTCCCGGGAATTTAAGGAGTTAGAATATTTCAAGAAAAAATTTGAAAAGGAAATATTTGTAAACCATTTACAAATAGAATTGGAAAGGGAACATTATGAAAAGGAAATCATTTTTAAAGTGTAGAACCGTTATTTAAAAGTAAATCTTTTCAAATGAATAAAATGTTGTTAAAAAGGAAATCTTTATAAAGTGAATAAAGAAATCGAATATAGACATTCGAAAGGAGAAATCGAATATGGTATTCGAAGTTAGTTAATCGAATATGGTATTCGAAGTTAGTTAATCGAATATAAACATTCGAAGTTAGTTAATCGAATATGGTATTCGAAGTTAGTTAATCGAATATAGACATTCGAAGTTAGTTAATCGAATATGGTATTCGAAGTTAGTTAATCGAATATGGTATTCGAAGTTAGTTAATCGAATATGGTATTCGAAGTTAGTTAATCGAATATGGTATTCGAAGTTAGTTAATCGAATATGGTATTCGAAAGTTAGTTAATCGAATATGTTATTCGAAAGGGGTTAGTCAAGTCGAGTTAGTCAAATAGAGTTAACCAGTTAGAGTTAATCAGTTAGAGTTAACCAGTTGGAGTTAATTAGTTGGAGTTAATCGATTAGAGTTTAAATGAACTAGAATTAATCAAATATAGTTATTTGAGACAGAGTTAGTCAAACATAGTTATTCAGGGTAAGTTGCCATCTTGTACGACTGCTAGCGTAATTCACAGGGCTGTAAATAGCCTACGGCGGTCAGATGTTTCCTGAGGGAATCAGGCGTAACCATTGTGATCGCTGCGATCTAGAGTTGAGCGAATGGAGTTAAAGAATATAGAGTTAAAAAAAATTAGAATCTGACTAGAGATTAATAAGTTGAATGGTTTCCTGAGTATCGATCTGATGTTGGTTTCGGCCTTCGGGGTTTATGCTTAGGGAGTTGTTCTCTTATTAGTTTATAGTTAGAGTCTGATAGTTGTGGAAGGATAATGATACGTAAATAAACAATGGAAATGTTTTCCAACGTTGATAAAAAATATTTTCTAAATATAGAAAATAAGGAAAAATGTATAGATACACATGATGATTGATCGATTGACATTCCATTTGGAAATAAGATCGCTGTTTGCACACGGACATTTTTATTTGATAGTTAACTCACCGACTATCGAAGTTTTGACCATTTTAACGTTGTTAATATGGAGAGACCGGTTGGATTATTATCCATAGAACCACTCTGTATTGGCATAAGCGTTGCGAATCATATATGCCAAAGATAATTGAAGACGGAGTAAAATGCAAGGGCTGTTGTATAAGTCTTAGATAACAGTGACTAAGATGGATATACTGAATAGTGCCTTCGGTTTGTCCAGTCCCAGGACAACTTGTATGGACGAAGGTCTGACAGAGTATATCCAAAAGAACGCGTAAGTTGATCTATTCAAACGTATTCACGTTTGGTGGCTGAGGAATTCGTTTCTCTTAGCTGTATACCCGTGTTATTTTTGGATAAGTCAATTTGTGATTTGGCGGGTATGACAATGTGACATTTTAAGTGAATGAAGATGGATGTCTGACAGAGTATTTCCAGAAAGGTCACGTACATTGATTTCTTCAACCGTACCAAGAGTGGAAGCAGAGAAGGAAACTTCTTTTAGCTGACACGTAATGTACTGTTGTAAACGTCAATTAGTGATTTCGATGGATTTGACAATGTAGCATTCGAAGTGAATCTGATGTAATGATAAAGCGTAGCTTCTAGCCTCATCAACCAGTAAATGACAGAAATCGGGCAGGCAACATGGCTAAGTCGGTCGCACCGAAGTAGGGTGTATAATCACCTATCTAGTGAATATTCATTTGTTTCTTAAATCTATCATTGCTGTCCCATATATATATACGGGAACGGTTGCTGATCCCAACCATTGGTGATGTACATTCGATACACTCAAGCGAAATGAGTGGTCGGTCATGTGTGGCTGAGTTACAAGATGTTCTTGTTGAACTCCAGTTTATCGTTCCTAGAGTACACTGATCGGAAGGGGGTTCCATACCTTGTCATAGTTGGAAATCCATTATCCAATACGTGCTTGCGATTTTGATTGTATACTATATATGTAGAACGTGAGATGAAAGCGTTTCTGCTAGTTGATATCTATTTGTACATAGACATTATTATAATATCAAAAGGTTTTTGATATAAAGATATTTTGGATTCTCATAAGGGAAAAACCCGTTCCGTTTTGCGGCGTGGTCTTATGAGATATCGTTTACTTGTTCATATACCTGTTTAAACTGTTTTACTCATACCAGTCCCACGACTGACCCGGAGTTTACTTTGTTGTTTTCCCTAAACTCTTGGGTGCCTAAATTTGTACGGGCAGTCAAGTAGTCGGGATTTGCAGATACACTGAAGAACTAGAGCAGGAGGCTTCAGGATCATATAGCTATAGTTATTTCCGCTGTGTTGTAAGTGCTGTACTCTGATAAGTGCTATTGTATACATAACTGCTATATTTCAAAGTTATGTTATCTATTATATGTTATTCGTTCCGCCGTGAGGTTCGTGTTACTCTGATGTTGTGTTCTTCTTCTTCTTCTATTATAAGTTTCTATCTTATCTATCCTCACCCTCTAATTTCTTCCATTAATTACCGGGATTTTTCGATGTTTTGGTTATCGACATCGAGCTTACGTCGATAACCAAAGTCGCTCAAAATCCGGGTCGTTACAGTTGGTATCAGAGCTTAAGTTAAGAATTACTTGGCTCTGTGGCGTGACTCGGTAGAGATAGGGTTAGTAACACCCTAGATTGAGTTTGAGTGTATATATACGAGTGCGTATTTGTATTTGATATAAAAATGGTTTTATATTGTGGAGATTCATTGGCTCAGTTGTTTATGAGTTCTGGTCGATCAGTTTGATCCACTGTATCGGTAGGAGTAAATAAACACTCGAATACGATGGACCGACACAGTATGGATATGTGATATATTATCATATATAGGTTGTGATTATAATCGAGTAAGATTATAACATGTGAAATGGTTATATATATAACCAATCAGAATTCATATAAGTGAAGTATATGAAATAAGATGAATTAAATACGAATTTAAATCACATTTTGAATTAAAATAAGGAAATTTTAAGTTCCTGGGAGATTTTGAGATGTTTTCAAAAGGGATGTATTTAGTAAGGGTTTTGAAATGATATAGTATTGAAATCATTTGGGTCGCTGGAAAATAATTCCGATGATGACTGCGCAGTATCATCGGTGTGATTTTCGAGTTCTAAGTGGTGGATTACTACCAAAGGTTTTAATTCGAATTGATTTGAGGAAACAAGTTGTTTAGAAAATCCAAAGGTTTTGAATTGGCAGTATGATTTCAAATTGATTTGTAATTTACCCAGGAATTTAAGGTCTAGAAATTAAAATTTAACTTGTGAAGTTAATTCGAATGGGATAGTAAAAGTAAATAATAAACCAGAATTTAACTTGAGATGAGAGGTTAAGAAAAAATGGAATTGATTAGCGGATAATCTGGATTTGGATTTGAAATGATAAGTTAAGAGTTTGGAATTTGAAACTCGAATTTGAAATTGAATTCGGCTTGAATAAGCGAATGGTTGTGTTAAGAATAACTTGGTTGGAGTTTGATTGGAAATACATTGGTATAGGCTGAATTGACAGCAGGTGAAAGGGATAAAGTTGATATACCCAAAAAAAGGTACAAGTTTATATTTGATATAAGCATGAGATTTATGAGCCGAATTGGCAAGCCGTTTGGCGTTTTGATTTTCTTTTGGGTTGAAGAAGGCCCAGAGAGGCAAGTTGGAGTTTGAGCTATTGACCAGTACAAAGGAGGTGCTGGCGAAATTTTCCGAGAATGTAAAGTGTTAGAAAATTTTTAGAATTTTTAAAAATTTTAGTTAGTCGGATGAATAAATATTTTTGTCGATATTAATTGGTTCAGTTGAAATCAGAAATAAGGGGTAAACAAATCTTAGGAATTCCAATAGATAGGGTCGTCCTCTAACTTAGCAATTTCGAGGACGAAATTATTTTAAGTGGGGAAGAATGTAATGACCTGCATTTTTAGAGATGGAATAATTAATTTATTTAATTATTAAATATCGTTATAGCGATATCGAGAACCATAATTAAATAATATTGAATATTTAATTAATATTTATAATGAATAATAAATTATAAATATCGAAATAGTCAGAAATAGTAGAATTCACAACAGAGTGTGAATTGAATAGTATACGAGATGTGGTTGAGTTTCAATTCGAAATATAATAACGAATATATTGAATCGACGACAGTTGAACGTATAGTTTATAATATATTTATAAACGAGCTCGAAATGGCGCTGCAGTTCGTAAATTGACAATTTGAACTTCAACTGAATATACAGGGTTCGTTTTAAGCCGGATTTCTGTGAAACAAGAAACGTGTGGAGCTGGTGGAGTATATCTTTCTAGTGGAAGAGAAAAATCGGGATTTTGTCAGGTAGATTTTGATGTATGTCCAAATCAAATTTCAGAAAAGTCGCTGTAGAATTCCTTTATAATTCGCAACGCTTTATTAACGTTATAAATGGATTTTCAATATAAACTGAATATCGGGATAATCTGGAATCTGAAATATCAAGCCGTAAATTCTGATATGATATTCTGGAGCTGTACGATATCATATGTGAATATATACGATAATATTAATTTATTTATATTTAATTTAATTTATTTAAATATATTTATATATTTAAATACATAAATATATTTATATATTTAAATGGATTATTCAAGGGTCTAAAAATAGCCACTTTTGCAAACGAAGTCGGAATTCGACGAAACCAGTTTTGTTGGATCCGCAATGTCAAATAGTTGTTAGATTTCCAGTTTCGTGATTTTTAGAGTCAGTATATGGCCATACGGATTTTTAGAGTGAAAAACAGTCGATAAATTGACCTTTAAAAATATGCTGTGTGAGCATACGGAGTCGGAATTCGACGAAACCAGTTTCGTTGGGACCGTAATGTCAAACTCTAGCAGTATGTCTAGTTTGGTGATTTTTGGGTATCGTATGTGATCACAGGGATTTTAGAGGACGGTTGCAGATAGCGTTTGATTAAAAAAGAATATAATAATAAATATAAAAATATTTATTTCCTCTATAAATACCCAAAACTAAAATTCCTAAACCTAAACCAATTTAGTCTTAGGTCAAAATTCTGCGCCGTTGTTTTGCTCTCAGCAAAACACAAATTTCGATCCTCGTTAAATCAACAAAAAACCCTATAAATCCTCTTAAATCACAAAGCTTGTATCTTTGCATTCGTATCACTGTGGGCTTCGTTTTGATATAGATTTGAGGGGGTGCGACGCCTTCTGTCTGAGGCCGACGATGGTACAGTCAAGCTAGGGCTGACGAATACTTGACATTGGCGGAGATTTGGATGATTTCGATCTTAAATTTGTATAGAGAAGGGAAAATCGAAGTGGTACACTAGTTTTTGAGAATAACAGTGATTAAAAAGTTCGATCCATGCTTGTACCGGAGCTGTCTCGAGCTCGATGACGCGAGCTACTTCTGGCGTGCGAGCGGGCTCTGGAGGGTGTCAGAACAAGGAGGTTGCGTAGGAGAGTCCATTGGTGAAGCTTGTTTGAGTTTTCCTTGGAGATTGGAGGTGCGATTTGGAGTTGGAGTGGGGAAATGAAGTTCGAACTTTTGCCTGAAGCGTGAAATCTGGTTCAGGGAAGAAGGACTTTGGGTTATGCGGGTGTGGACTGGAGGAAGTAGTTGGGCCAAGTTTAAGGTGAAGGGCCAAATTTAATTAAAAACAATTCAATTTATTTTAATTTAAATGTTTAGTAACTTAGAAATGTCGTAACTGTTTCGTACGAGGTCGGATTTACGAACCGTCTGTTGCGTTGGGACCGTATGGACGAGCACTCCACAATGGAACTGACCGCGAGTCAATTGGAGTCCATCACTATTTATAGCAAAATAAATTGTCCAGCTGAATAAAGCGATGGTTATCGTCATTGACGATGGTCGTCCAAATGTGAGTAAAACTCACCAACTCTGAATAGTTCTATTTTTACAGTGTATTCTTAGGACTGTTAAATATTGTCTGTTTGACTGTGTGTTGACTGTTTGATTGAACTGCTAGTCAGTTAGTGGAAGTTATATATATATATATAAATATAAACCATTAAATATTTATATATTGATTATGTTTATCAGGATAATCCGTACTGAACTGAAAGTGATGTTGATTTTATTGTGTAACATCTGTGATGCAGGAAAACAGGTTGGAGGAATCCGACTGGATTCCTCAACAGTTATTTTATTGTTTTTCATATATTTTAATATATGATGTGAATTATAACCTGTTGTTGATTTTGTGTGTATGGACGATATTGCACATCGTGATTTGATATGATTGAATATCATAACATACCGAAATGTTGATAAGGGGATTTTCAAAGTGATATTGAAAATAGAATATTTATAAAGTGGAATATTTATAAATAAGAAATGTTTATAAATTTGAATATTTATAAATAGGAGATATTTTAAAAAGGAAAATAAATTCAAAACATTTCTTTTGAATGGAAAGGCCTGTGTGGCGAGTTTGGGGATTTTCCCTATGCTCCCGATACAAAGGAGGTTATGGCAAATTTTCCCGGGAATTTAAGGAGTTAGAATATTTCAAGAAAAAATTTGAAAAGGAAATATTTGTAAACCATTTACAAATAGAATTGGAAAGGGAACATTATAAAAAGGAAATCATTTTTAAAGTGTAGAACCGTTATTTAAAAGTAAATCTTTTAAAATGAATAAAACGTTGTTAAAAAGGAAATCTTTATAAAGTGAATAAAGAAATCGAATATAGACATTCGAAAGGAGAAATCGAATATGGTATTCGAAGTTAGTTAATCGAATATGGTATTCGAAGTTAGTTAATCGAATATAGACATTCGAAGTTAGTTAATCGAATATGGTATTCGAAGTTAGTTAATCGAATATAGACATTCGAAGTTAGTTAATCGAATATGGTATTCGAAGTTAGTTAATCGAATATGGTATTTGAAGTTAGTTAATCGAATATGGTATTCGAAGTTAGTTAATCGAATATGGTATTCGAAGTTAGTTAATCGAATATGGTATTCGAAAGTTAGTTAATCGAATATGTTATTCGAAAGGGGTTAGTCAAGTCGAGTTAGTCAAATAGAGTTAACCAGTTAGAGTTAATCAGTTAGAGTTAACCAGTTGGAGTTAATTAGTTAGAGTTAATCGATTAGAGTTAAAACGAACTAGAATTAATCAAATATAGTTATTTGAGACAGAGTTAGTCAAACATAGTTATTCAGGGTAAGTTGCCATCTTGTACGACTGCTAGCGTAATTCGCAGGGCTGTAAATAGCCTACGGCGGTCAGATGTTTCCTGAGGGAATCAGGCGTAACCATTGTGATCGCTCCGATTTAGAGTTGAGCGAATGGAGTTAAAGAATATTGGGTGAAGCAAAATTAGAATCTGACTAGAGATTAATAAGTTGAATGGTTTTCTGAGTATCGATCTGATGTTGGTTTCGGCCTTCGGGGTTTATGCTTAGGGAGTTGTTCTCTTATTAGTTTATAGTTAGAGTCTGATAGTTGTGGAAGGATAGTGATACGTAAATAAACAATGGAAATGTTTTCCAACGTTGATAACAAATATTTTCTAAATATATAAAATAAGGAAAACATGTATAGATACACATGATGATTGATCGATTGGCATTCCATTTGGAAATAAGATCGCTGTTTGCACACGGACATTTTTATTTGATAGTTAACTCACCGACTATCGAAGTTTTGACCATTTTAACGTTGTTAATATGGAGAGACCAGTTGGATTATTATCCATAGAACCACTCTGTATTGGCATAAGCGTTGTGAATCATATATGCCAAAGATAATTGAAGACGGAGTAAAATGCAAGGGCTGTTGTATAAGTCTTAGATAACAGTGACTAAGATGGATATACTGATTAGTGCCTTCGGTTTGTCCAGTCCCAGGACAACTTGTATGGACGAAGGTCTGACAGAGTATATCCAATAGATCGCGTAAGTTGATCTATTCAAACGTATTCACGTTTGGTGGCGGAGGAATTCGTTTCTCTTAGCTGTATACCCGTGTTATTTTTGGATAAGTCAATTTGTGATTTGGCGGGTATGACGATGTGACATTTTAAGTGAATGAAGATGGATGTCTGACAGAGTATTTCCAGAAAGGTCACGTACATTGATTTCTTCAACCGTACCAAGAGTGGAAGCAGAGAAGGAAACTTCTTTTAGCTGACACGTAATGTACTGTTGTAAACGTCAATTAGTGATTTCGATGGATTTGACAATGTAGCATTCGAAGTGAATCTGATGTAATGATAAAGCGTAGCTTCTAGCCTCATCAACCAGTAAATGACAGAAATCGGGCAGGTAGCATGGCTAAGTCGGTCGCACCGAAGTAGCGTGTATAATCACCTATCTAGTGAATATTCATTTGTTTCTTAAATCTATCAATGCTGTCCCATATATATATATACGGGAATGGTTGCTGATCCCAACCGTTGGTGATGTACATTCGATACACTCAAGCGAAATGAGTGGTCGGTCATGTGTGGCTGAGTTACAAGATGTTCTTGTTGAACTCCAGTGTATCGTTCCTAGAGTACACTGATCGGAAGGTGGTTCCATACCTTGTCATAGTTGGAAATCCATAATCCAATACGTGCTTGCGATTTTGATTGTATACTATATATGTAGAACGTGAGATGAAAGCATTTCTGCTAGTTGATATCTATTTGTACATAGACATTATTATAATATCAAAAGGGTTTTGATATAAAGATATTTTGGATTCTCATAAGGGAAAAACCCGTTCCGTTCTGCGGCGTGGTCTTATGAGATATCGTTTACTTGTTCATATACCTGTTTAAACTGTTTTACTCATACCAGTCCCATGACTGACCCGGAGTTTACTTTGTTGTTTTCCCTAAACTCTTGGGTGCCTAAATTTGTACGGGCAGTCAAATAGTCGGGATTTGCAGATACACTGAAGAACTGGAGCAGGAGGCTTCAGGATCATATAGCTATAGTTATTTCCGTTGTGTTGTAAGTGCTGTACTCTAATAAGTGCTATTGTATACATAACTGTTATATTTCAAAGTTATGTTATCTATTATATGTTATTCGTTCCGCTGTGAGGTTCGTGTTACTCTGATGTTGTGTTCTTCTTCTTCTTCTATTCTAAGTTTCTATCTTATCTATCCTCACCCTCTAATTTCTTCCATTAATTACCAGGATTTTTCGATGTTTTGGTTATCGACGTCATGCTTATGTCGATAACCAAAGTCGCTCAAAATCCGGGTCGTTACACAAACACAACCTACGCCTCATTCCAATTCATATTCTCAGGGAAAGGTTCCCATTAATTTTATCCAACATAAACTCTTTTAAATTTATCCTTTAATCTTCCTTTGGATGTCGTTTCAAACCAAATTATGGTTTTTCAAACTAGTCGAGATTAGCGAACCACACCGAAGTAAGTATTTATTTTATTTCCCAATCCCAACCTATATATCCCATGAAGCAAAACTGGTAATACTCCATATCTAACTATGGTGTTATCGATAAAATTAATTACCATTTCACGTTCAAATCTAATTAAAGATTTGACTATCGCTTTGGAGCAAAACTGGCGATACTCCATTCTCGCTCATTTCTAAATTTGATAATTTAGATTATAGATTCACATTTCAACCTAATTGCAGATTCGTTAAAACTCCTTTTACTGGGTTAAAGAACTAGGTGTTATTTAAAACACAGTTCACGGCAAACCCAAATCATATTCTATTTATTATCGGGTTAAAGAACTAGTGTTATTTAAAACACCGTTCACGATAAACCCATTTCAAATCCAACCAAATATATTAGAAATTCCAATTATTTAAAACCCTTTTTAAATCTAATTCATTTATTTAAAAAAAATTGGGTTTTAAATTTAGTTCAAAACTAGTTCATTTCGATAAAAATTCATTTTTATCTTTTCAAATATGGAGTTTTTCACCCCAATTTTTCCCAAATCATTTCTTATGATTTTACACAAATTATTACTATTTTTAATAATTTTATCAAGGCCCGTACAGTCGATTTCCATCAATGGCCATCGAACTGCACTTACAGCGACCTTTTTCAAATTTGATTTGGACGTATCTCCAAATCCAACCGTTAGATTTCAAATTTCTAATATTCGTTAGAAAGCTCTTTTCGATACGAACCCAACGGTTCCGGTTTTAGGAGAATCCGACGGTCGGATCTCCAGTAATGTCCGTTTGAAATAAATGGTCGAAATTCACGAACTGCCGCGGCGCGGCGCGTTCTATTCAAGCCATTATATTATATATATAATATACATTTCGTCGATTTCTATTTAAAACGAATTTTATAAATAGTTTTGAATTCGTTTCAAAAACAATTCAACTTCCATTTCAATTCAAATCAAAATTGAATTCTTCTTTATAAATTCGTTTTAAAATTCATTTCTATTCAATTCAAATTGGTTTTCTATTCGATTCAATTCAAAATCGTTTTATATTCAATTCATTTCGAAATCGTTTTCAATTCAATTCATTTCAAAATTTCGAAATCGTTTTATATTCAGTTCATTTCGAAATCGTTTTCAATTCAATTCATTTCGAAATCTTTTTCAATTCAATTCATTTCGAAATCGTTTTCAATTCAATTCATTTCGAAATCGCTTTATATTCAATCCATTTCGAAATCGTTTTATATTCAATTCATTTCGAAATCGCTTTATATTCAATTCATTTCGAAATCGTTTTATATTCAATTCATTTCGAAATCGCTTTATATTCAATTCATTTCGAAATCGTTTTATATTCAATTCATTTCGAAATCGCTTTATATTCAATTCATTTCGAAATCGTTTTATATTCTAACGACGACGTATATAATATATACGTCGAATTTCAATTCAAAATAAATGTTTCGTCGATATTATTTAAAATAATCCATTTTAAATATTCAAAATTCGCTAAAATTGCCAAAATAAAAATATTAAACTGGTTCAGAATTTTCGGGTTATTATAACAACAATCAGAGTAGAAACAACAAACAGCGGAAACAAATACTAGATAGTAATAAAACTGGTACGTAAGCCTCCAGCTCGCCATCGATCAACATCGTCGTCTCACCAAACTATCACATGCTACTCAGTCTGCCCATCCACAACCGGATGAACAACCCAAGGTAATAAGAGGGAAACATAAAACCTTGAGTCAGACAACAGTCTTTGTGAGCAGTAAAATATCTATCTAACATCATCAATAAAGTATATAAGAATGGGTAAATAAATGAACTAATCTACCCAGAACACCGAAGAAGAGCTCAACCTGTCTTCCCCACATCGGACAGTAATAGCCTTATAATCCATTCAACCAAAGGAATAACAATCCATTCACGGAAATAGAATAGTAATGATACTTCATGATTATATATCTCACGTAAACCATCCTAATTGAATTCGACATCCTTAAGAACAAGCCCTAGAGGCCTAAACCAATTTCAGACAAGCACCCAAGAAACTTCTCCTTAGATGTTGGACAATCTACGTAAGACGATACAAATCAAGCAACTAATCAACCATGATAGAGTCTGGCTATCACTGCCAATCCTGCTTCGAAACAATCGTTAATCCTATGACGACCAACCTTGCCATATGTCAAGGGCTAATAGTAACCCAGTTCTAGCAAAACTCCTTACGCCTTTCAGCGATACGTATGTTTGTACAACCTTTTGATGACTAGGCCTTTAAATGATACCCTGGGTGCTCGACCAGCAACCTTCTAGTCTTTTGGGTGGCCCCATTTTACCCCTGCTTTGAGCCTACTAGAACTTATGACAACGATAACTTCTCGGCCTTCGCATCTATAGTCATCCAACCCGATGACTTTCCATAGCTCAAGCAACCTTCTCGAGCAACCATTATCCACCAACTCACAACATTTGAGTTATCGTCTCATTCGTTGTTCCATATTGCTTTGCGGCACGGGTTCGGCCACTTCTGCCTTATTTTTTTGAAGTCCTTTTTGTTCGAATCTTGGTCGTACCCGAAAAATATAATTTTTCAGAAATGACCCTGTGTGACCGACCCATCCTCTTGGAGCCGACCGACCAGATCTTGTCTGATCCCAATGAGTGCGACCGACCCGGAAGCCCCTCTCCCTAACCGACCGACCCAGAAGCCTCCCTCCCTGATTGACCAACGTGGAAGCCCCCTCCCTGACCGACTGACCCGACTCCTCCCTGACGGACCAGGTCCACTCACTTTAGAAGACCCCACGACCGACCTGTGCTTTGCTTGCCGACCGACCAATCCTTTTTTCCATGACCGACCCAACCCGACCCTGGGTGCCAGCCCGACCACCACTAGCCCGACCCGGCCCTTCATAACGTGTTCTCCACGAAACTTTACAGCATGGCCGACCGATCTGTTCCAGTCTAGATCCGATCTATCACACTTTCAACCCGAAATTCGATCAAAACATCGCTAAAGCACAAACTCGACGAAACCAATTCATCAAATACGACCATAAACATGTTATGAAATCGCTAACATCATGAAAATGACAACTATCGTCAAAAATTATGTAAAATTCACCAAAATCGTGATAATTGAACATATGAACTAAATTATGTATCTAACTTGCATAAACATATGATTTAAGTTGCTAAATTAGATCCTATGGTTATTCATATGAAAATGGACTTACCATGATGAAGATCTAAGGAAAACGACTTGAATTTGATGAAAAACAAGATCAAACACTCATATACTTGATTGGATCCGTGTGAAAGATGCTTATCACTCACAAATTCTCCAAAACAACCCAAAAACACTTAGATCTAGATCCGAACAGCGAAGGATTTGATCCAAACTCTTTAATTCGATTATCTCTCTCTTCAATGTGTAGATCTAGCCTCAAATGTTGTAGATCTTCTATTCTCTAAGCTTTAATGGTGGAAAGCTGAAGAAAATGGAGAAACGGAGGATCACAAGCTCCTCCAACATGAGGGAATGGAGAAAGTAAACTATTCTCCATGCCTCCTACCCCCTATTTATAGCCTCTACCATACCACTAATGGGCCTCCCCAAATCAGCCCATTATGGCTTACCAAACCTGAACAACCAACTATAAAACCTTAAAACAGTGATTCTGTAATGACCCGCATTGGCAAAGGTATTATAATTAATTTATTTAATTATTGAAATGGTGGTTTAGAGAATATAATGGTCGTGGAATTTAATAATGGTGAATATTTAATTAAAATAATAATTAAATAATATATTTAATTCTGAAATAATCAGAACTGGCTGAAATGGCGATATGTTGTGAACCGGATCATCTATAATATTTAAATCAGCATGGAATTGAATTTGAATAACGAATATATTATATAAATGACAGTTTGAATAGGGAATTATAATATAATTAAAACCGAGCTCGAAATGGCGCTGTAGTTCGCTATTTGGCGCTTTGAACTTCAACTGAATGTACAGGGTTCGTTTTAAGCCGGATTTCTGTGAAACAAGAAACGTGTGGAGCTGGTGGAATATATCTTTCTAATGGAAGAGAAAAATCAGGATTTCGTCGTGTAGATTTTGAGATATGTCCAAATCAAATTTCAGAAAAGTCGCTATAGAATCGTTTATCGACTGTAACTGTTTATTCGATATAACTGGAGATCGGGTTTGAATTTAGATAAGGTTCTTTTGGGAAATAGTGATAATTTAATTTTTAGAATTTTATTGTAATTTTTAATTAATTAAATATGCGACTTTTTATTTGGGAGTATTTTGCACCCTGTAATCAACATTTTTGAGGTTTCAAAATATGAGTTAATCTACCGATATTATCATATTTTTGGGATCGTGGCACCGAGCTGATTACAAAGGTATGTTTACTTCTGTCGACAACAGTTTGTAAAGGAAGGGAATTCTTTATCACGTAATGGTAAACTTTATAACATAAAAACAAATGTCCACGTTTCATTCATTCCAACCGACCATTTCCTTTGGTTCAAAATAAAACACTTGGCCCC
>JASFAX010002082.1:0-47490 GCA_030737875.1 Allium sativum
TGCCTGTCTTTTCTAGTTTAGCATATGCCCTCCTCTTGCTGCAGACTCACTTGCATGCGGCTGCTTGTTGTTCACTACAATGTAAGTACGAACTCGATAGTGAATCAATGAATTGTCACTATTCAATTGTCACGTCAAAATTGCGATACTAATTTGAGGTTTAATCAAAATTAGCAACGACAAAAAAGCATAACCAAATATGCAACATCGCAGAACCATTGCAAAAAGCGGAGAAGAAGAATACCTGTCAGTTTTTGTCCGAGTCCAGAGTAAATCTGTTTCTTTGAAACAATATTGCTCCCACTACGGCGCTGAAGGTATGCGAGCAATTGTTTCCCAAGATGAAACGGACCGATCCCTGCAATGTAGCACTTACAATTGCAGAGCAACAACGAACTCAAGTGAGTTTTTTAAGAACAAATTATCAGTGAAGAAGAAGAAGACATAATGACTTATTTTTCTGGATGATTAGTGGCTCTGTCAAATCGCCTATATATAGCAGTAGAGGGGTGCCTTTCTGGGTGGTCGCGATTGTTCGTACGGGCGCGTCGGCCGAGTCTGAAAGGAAACGGGCACGCCTGTTTGCTGTGCAAGCGAACTGACACATCTGTTCCATTCAAAACAGACTCGTCCTGGTGCAACGAGGTCGAGCAGGTTAGCGGCCCACAGAAATCAGGAGACCCCAAGAGCCCCAAGGCCCTATCTTTGACATTTTAATATTTATTATGAAGGCCCAATGCCTACATAGCCCATTCATTCAAGTCCTTATGTGCTCATGTCATTTGTTTGATATAACATGTGAGGCTTTGGTATTTATGGAGATGTATCCACAAAACACACACAATGTGGGACTTTGTTTCTTTGTATTTCTCCACTACCATATAGCCTCTTCTTCCCTAACCTTCTCATTCATTTCCAATAATCCCCCACATGAATGAGAGGTTACTTAATTTTGTTCTTAAATTTTGTGAAACATTTAACGTATCGGTAAAAGTAGCACAATGGCTTTGAACTTTTCCTAGTGTTTATCGTTATAACCTACTAGAGAATCAGTGGACTAGATTGTCTTTGAACTGTAAGCCTTTTGTGTAAGTCTATAAAGATTACACACGTTAACTATTTCTTAACCCCTTGGTTCTCTATTTGTGTTTGTTTTTGCCATGAACACCTGCTTGGTCTCATGAGTGTTTAAAGAATTCGACCTTACAATTCTTCTTGAAGCGGTGCCTTCACACTCACTTGGATGATTCTATAAAGAGTATCCCGCAATACTCCACTTGGGTCTTTTATAACACCACAGTATAGACATCGTTAAAAGATAAGCTTATCCTATTCTCCGACGGGTAGTGCACTGACTTATCACAGGAATGGTTTGTATTTTAACAGTGCTATTAAGTTTATCTTTAAACTTAGTTGTTCCTTTGAACCTAGATCTTGGGATCTCCAGTCAACTAGGTGGGGTTTCCGTTTAGAAAAACTTTTAGATCATAGGTCTTAAACCCGTTCCTATCGATAAGGTTTGAACATTCTCTCTAGGAAAGCCTTTAGTTAGTGGATCCGCAATGTTATCCTTTGAACTTACATAGTCTATAGTGATAACTCCATTAAAGAGAAGTTGTCTTATGGTTTTATGCCTACGACGAACATGTCTAGATTTACTATTATACAATGTACTATTCGCCCGTCCTATAGCAGATTGGCTATCACAATGTATACATATTGGAGGCTCTAGTTTTTCCGAATCTGGAATGTCCTCTTAAAACCCCCTAAGCCAATCTGCTTCTTCCGCGGCTTTATCTATAGCAATGAACTTAGATTCCATTGTTGACCTTGCTATGAAAGTCCGTTTGGATGATTTCCATGAAATTGCTCCATTTCCTAATTAAAACACATATTCACTTGTGGATTTTGTGCCATTTGAGCCCGTTATCCAATTGGAATCACTATATCCTTCTATTACTAAAGGATACTTATCATATTGCAACACATAGTTTTGTGTGTACTTTAGATATCCTAGGACTCTGAATATTGCTTCCCAATGAATTTTACTAGGATTGCTGGTATATCTACTTAGCTTGCTTATAGCGTACGCAATATCAGGCCTAGTGAAATTCATGACATACATAATACTTCCTATTATACGAGAATATTCAAGCTGATATATACCATCACCAGTGTTCTTTACCCAATTTTGGTTCATATCTACTGGTGATTTTGCAGTAGTTATATTATGCTGCTTGAATTTTTCAAGAATTTCAGCAATGTAACGTGACTGAGATAACGCATATCCCAGTGGTGTCTTTATAATTTTTACCCCCAAAATTACATCGGCCACTCCTAGGTCCTTCATATCAAATCTAGAGGATAACATGTCCTTCGTAAATTTTATTATGACCTCATTATTTCCTAGGATCAGTAAATCATCAACGTAGAGACAAACAATGACATATCGTAAATTTTCACATCCATTTGGTGTATTTCCAAATTCAATATAAATGCGATTGCAATAAGCATCATAATTGATGTTATTTTGGTAACTGGAGAGTATGTATCAAAGTAATCCAGATCTTCCTTCTGTCTGAATCCTTTTATCACAAGTCTTGCTTTATACTTGTCTACAGAGTTGTCAACCTTAAGTTTCTTCTTAAATATCCATTTATATCCTAGTGGTTTTGATCCTTTAGGGAGATCCATTAGTTCCCACGTATGGTTTTGTAGAATGAATTCTATTTCACTATTGACGGCTTCATTCCAATAAGGAGCATCGGGAGATGACATTTTTTATTGGTAAGTTAGAGGTTCATTTTCTATCATATATGCATAGAAATCAGGTCCAAAGGATTTAGAGGTCCTTTGTCGCTTTCTCCTTCTCGGTTCCTCTATCTCAGTTTCATCATTCATTTTTCTTTGATCAACATTATCCTTGGGAATATATGGATCTCTTGGCCTCTTTTGAACACTTTTTTCAATAGAGGTTTTTAGAGGATAAATGTGTTCAAAGAATCTTGCATTTTGAGACTCGATAATGGTGTTTTCAAGAATGTCATCAATTTCAGATTTGTACACCAAAAATCGATATGCACTACTATTATGAGTATATCAAATGAATATGCAATCTATAGTCTTTGGTCCTATTTTGACCTTTTTCGGTGTTGGAATTTCCACTTTGGCAAGACACCCCCACACTTTTAAGTATTTGTAGGATGGTGGTCTATTGTTCCAAAGTTCATAGGGAGTCTTAGACGTTTTCTTTCGTGGTATTTTATTTAAAATATATTTGCCAAAAGAATAGCTTCTCCCCAAAAATTATCTGGCAAGCCAGAGCTTATTAGTAAGGCATTCATTATTTCTTTAAGATTTCTATTTTTTCGTTCGGCTATACCGTTGGATTGAGGATAATAAGGAGTTGTAGTTTGGTGTATTACACCATGCTCAGCACAGAATTCCTTAAATGGAAACTCATATTCTCCTCCTCTATCACTTCTTAAAGCTTTAATTTTTCTGTTGAGTTGATTCTCAACTTCTTCTTTATACTGTTTAAACATATCGAATGCCTCATCCTTACTTTTAAGGAGATATACATAATAGTATCTTGTACAATCATCTATAAAGGTGATAAAGTACATTTTTCCTCCTCTAGTTTGACACATTTTCAAGTCGCATACATCAGTATGTATTAAGTCTAGAGGTTCGGTTTCTCTTTCAACATGATGAAATGAGGTTCTTGTCAATTTGGCTTCGGCACAAATTTGACATTTGTAATTTGAATCAATTCTTCACTTAGGTATGAATTCTAGATTTATCAGTTTTTGTAAAGTATTAAAATTCACATGACCTAGTCTAGAATGCCATAGATTAGGAGAGTCAACCATATAAGCAGAAGATTCAATTTTATTTATATCATTGTTTGGTACAATAGTGGTTACATTAGCCTTAAATAAGACATCACATACATAACCCTTTCCTATGTACACTCCATTCTTAGACAACACAAATTTATCAGCCACAAATGTCAGTTTGAAGCCATGCTTGCTGAGAAACGATCCTGAAATTAGATTCTTGCGAATTTCTAGAACATGTAGAACATTATTTAGAGTGAGTTCTTTTCCAGAAGTCAATTTCAGCACAATCTTTCCCTTGCCTTCGACCTTTGATGAGGACGAGTTACCCATAAACAGTTGTTCTTCATTAGTAGCACTTTTGTAGTTTGTGAACATCCACTTATTTGTGCATATATGCTTAGTGGCTCCAGTGTCTACAAACCACTCCTTGTTGTTGCCAAAAAGGTTGCATTCTAAAACAACTACACACAGGTCCATTTCAGAAACACTGTCCGAAACATCCGCCACATTTGCTTCTGATTTCTTCTTTTTGGGTAGGTCGTGACATTCTGCATCTTTATGACCCTTCTTTCCACAATTATGGCATAACCGCTTGAATTTCTTTGACTTCTTAGATTGGTTGTCACGTTTTCTCTTATTGGACTTATCTGCCTCGATAACGTTTGCTTTGGCAACCACATTTTGAGAAATATTCTTTTCAGAATTTCCATTATCTTCCTCAATTCTCAATCGAACTACAAGTTCCTCCATTGTCATTTCCTTGCGCTTGTGGTTAAGTAGTTCTTGAAGTCCTTCCATGATGGAGTAAGCTTCTCAATAGCAGCGGCAACTTGAAAAGATTCGCTAAGGGTCATCTTTTCATCTTCTAATTGACGAATGATAAGTTGCAGTTCTTGAACTTGGTTGATCACAGTCTTTGTATTGACCATTTTGAAGTCAAGAAATTTCCCAGCGATGAATTTCTTCATGCCTGCATCTTCAGTTTTATACTTCTTTTCAAAAGCCAACCAGAGTTGTTTGGATGTTGCAAGAGTGCAGTACACGTTATATAGACTGTTGTCGAGGCCATTTAATATGTAATTTTTACACATGAAATCGGAATTTTTCCAAGCAGTAAGGGCTTTAACTTTAACTGGATTTTGTTCCAATTCTGCAACGAATGGGGCATCTTCTGTAAGATACTTTGCTAAGCCTAATGTTGTCAAGTAAAATAGCATATTTTGCTGCCAACGTTTGAAGTCCGCTCCGGTGAACTTTTCAGGCCTTTCTCCATGAGACAGTGCCATTGGCATAACGACAAGTATAAAAGGATTGGTTACAGGCGGTGTTGGCGCAGCAATAGTACTATTGCTCTTAGCCACTATCATTTTCTGCAAAACGAAAATATTCTTTCAAGATTGTTGTTCGCTACAATGTCAGTACGAACCTGATAGTGAATCAACGAATTGTCACTTGTCACGTCAAAATTGCGATACTAATTTGAGGTTTAATCAAAATTAGCAACGACAAAAAAGCGTAACCAAATATGCAACAGCGCAGAACCGTTGCAAAAAGAGGAGAAGAAGAACACCTGGCAGTTTTTGTTCGAGTCCAGAGTAAATCTGTTTTCTTAAACAATATTGCTCTCTCTACGGTGCTGAAGGTATGCGAGTAATTGTTTCCCAAGATGAAACGAACTGATCCCTGCAATGTAGTGCTTACAATTGTAGAGCAACAACAAACTCAAGTGAGTTTTTTAAGAACATATTACCAGTGAAGAAAAAGGAGACAGAACGAATTATTTTTCGGGATGATTAGTGGCTTTGTCAAATCGCCTAACTATAGCAGCGGAGGGGTGCCTTTCTGGGTGGTTGAGACAACCCACGTCCGTTAATGTCACTCACTAAGGGAATGCATTAAGTTTCATGAAGTGCTATAGGTAAACAAACACAGAATAATTACAAGATAGATATAAATAAGGAAACAACGGTAAATTTAAATTTTTGTTTCAACCATAAAACATAATATCGTAGTTCACAATTTAATAAGTCACAAAAACCATTACAATAAAATAACTTTTGTCTTGCTTCATCAGAGTACATAAGTAAATAAAAAGCACCATTCCCCAATTAAAAGAGTTAAGCCATAGCAGAGACAAGAACTCACTCTAATTTACTTAACCCGCCGACTACCCATCCAATTTTACAAAACCCTAACTTAAGTTCATAGTCATACAATCTTTATGGATTAAATTAGGTTTAGTAGTCCAACTCTTTACCATGTCCATTTATGGTTTTATAATGGGCAAGACCTCCCACATTTGGCCTACAACATGTGGATGCTGGATATGCCGGTCGGGTCCAGGCAGTCTTATTCCACAGTTGGGCCTAACCTCATGTCTTAGGCCGATTCGTATTTGCGTACTTAGACCTCCCACAATATGTTCAACATTAGTGGCCGCTGGATATGCCGGTCGGGTCCGTGCAGACTTCTGCCACTAACGTAACCTAACCTCGTGTTAAAAGTACAATTTACAATACCTAATTGTAAATTACTAAACATTCCAAATCAATCCAAATCTACCTATGTTATTATAGGTAACTATTTCTATGTTTTCCCCATTTGAATTACATGTCCAATTCATATAAATATTACATAAATTATGCCAATTATAATCCCTTTTTCCCCGTTTCCTCTCTACCGTATTCGTACGTATTTTGGCGGCATCTAGGCTATAATTAGCCTAGCTACAATAATGAAAAGGGAATATGACAAAGGTGATAGTTTCAACATATCTTGGCATAAACATAAACATAAACTGGTATGATAACAAGGTGAATGGCCATGTAATCGTCATGGCAAGGTTGGCATAAAGTGATGAACTTGTAGCAATTACGATGTCAAAGCAAGTAGAATGAGATCTAAATTAACCATTAGGTGTCCAAGTATTTAGATCTAGCATAATCAGGGTCACATGGTAACATGATTAGATCTAAGGATGGATTCACATGTCAAGTTTACAACATATCTCAATGGACCACAATATGACAGGTGAAAGATGATTAACATAAAGAACTAGATCTAACCAATGTTACAGCTATCCAAATTAATAGATGTACATCCACATTAATATGATTACAATTCAAGGTCCACATAGGCAACATAATTGAATAACCACAATTGTATTAGATCTAGGGAAATAGATCTGTCATGACATAGTATAGGATTTCACATTAACACAGAAACATACTTTACAACATATCCAATTCATAGTCTTTCAAGATATACTTTTATTTATCTAAACCTAAAAACAACTAGAACTCACAGCGTTTGGTTTAGAGAATTGAGAAAGAACGGATCTAAATTTTTTGAATTGGATTTGCAAAATATGTTGTTGTAGAAAACGGTTCAGTTCGCACTCCAGCAGCGTATGGCCTCCATGACTTCCAATGAAGAAAATATGATAAATATGACATGTATATATAGCTGACTGACCCCCTAAAACCGAGTGTTATGTCAGCCCTAGGGGTTTCGACACCCCTGTGGGCGGGTCGACCCCTAGGTCGACATCCCTCTAGGGGGGTCTACCCCCTAGAGCGGGAATTTTGCCGCTCATAGGAATTTTTCGAATTTGAATCCTCTGGATAGAATACTCATCTCTGACTCACCTCTGACACATGCGTATATATAAAATATTTCTGTGCATATACAAACTTGAAACCTTCGTATCTTCTTCATACGGTGTCCGTTTTACGCAAACCAAATGTCTATCTTGACCAGAGTTTCGAGACAAACGCAATGGTGCAGTCCATTTCCTCTAATTATGAATATTAAACTAATTATTATTTAATTTATTCTCTTTAATGTCGTTAAAAATTTGGGGTGTTACATTCTCCCCTACTCAAAGGATTTCATTCCGAAATCTCTAAGTCGAGAAGAATGCATATCCTACCATCCATCATCCGTCTACTCATCCACCAATCACCGACATCCATTGTCCTTAAAGATTTCTAATGCTTATATGAATATATGCAAAGGTGTGCGTATATGTCCCAACACTAATGCGAAGATCAGGCGGTCTACTGATTCAGTTGACCTCCTTAATGTAGTGTATGTTATGTTGTATATAACGGTGTTGTACACACAATTATATGATTTTTTTGTTTGATGATAACAACTGTAATGGCGCGTTTTGTTAGCTGTCGAATAATTAATTTATTTAATTATTAAATATCGATTGGGCGATATCGATGACTTGAATTAAATAATATTAAATATTTAATTAAAATAAATAATATAATAATATATTATAATGTCGAAATAATCGGAAATCACCGAATTCACAATACTGTGTGAATTGGATCAGCTAAAATATTTAATTCAGTTTAGAATTGAATTTGAATAACGAATCGATTTAATAATCGACGTTAAAACGTATTAATTATATTATAATTAAAATAGAGCGCGTAACGACGCGACCGTTCGTTATTTGGCGATTTAGACTTCAAGTGGATGTACAGGGTTCGTTTTAAATCGGATTGCTGTGAAACAAGAAACGTGTGGAGCTGGTGGAGTATATCTTTCTAGTGGAAGAGAGAGATCGGGATTTCGTCGTGTGGATTTTGAGTTACGTCCAAATCAAAATATCAGAAATGCAGCGCCCTGACCATAACGATTTAATTATATTTTAAATAGGGATTTAAATAGGAATCGAGCGTCGATATAACTCTGACAAGGTAATATCGAGTTGTAAATATATACAGGAATAGTCTAGAGCTGTACGGCATTACACTGTGAATACAAACGATAATAATTAATTTTAAATATTTAATTTAGTTATATTTAAATATATTTATATATTTAAATAGGCTATTTAGAGCGTTAAAAATAGCCACTTTTGCATACGAAGTCGGAATTCGACGAAATCAGTTTTGTTGGATGTGCAATATCAAATAGTTGTTAGATTCCAAGTTTCGTGATTTTTAGAGTCAATGTGTGACCGTAGGGATTTTTAGAGTGGAAAATAGACAGTATTTCGATAGTTAAAAATATGCTGTGTGAGCATACGAAGTCGGAATTCGACGAAACCAGTTTCGTTGGGACCGTAATATCGAAATCTAGCTACATGTCAAATTTCGTGATTTGTGGGTATAGTATGTGGTCATAGGAATTTTTAGAAGACCAATACAAATAACGATAAAATAAACGATGAATAAAATAATAAATATAAAAATATCCTAAAATCTATAACTGATCAAAAGAGAACCACGTCCACCTCTTCTCAACCACAAACCCAATGATATAACGCACAAACAAATCCATCTCCTCAGAAGAACAAATGCAGGAAAATGTTGGATGAAAATAAAATCAAAAGAAATACGAATTAATTCCAAAAAATCTCAAAGGAGATATCTTTGCAATCCTCATCGTTTTAGCTTCGATCTGGTACCGGTTCTGTGTGGTGCGACATAAATTTGTACTCGCTGGTTTTGGTACAGCGTCCTAGGGTTTCAGAATTCTGGGTTTTTGGGTACGTCGAGCTTGAGTTCGGGTTGACAGTGGGATCGAGTGAATCAGGGCGGTTGTATTGATGGTGATTTTAGGGGTTGCGGCACTTGAAAAGTTCGGACCTACTGCTGTATGGATCGACATTGGCTCGAGAACGCAACTCGAAGGGTCAGCTCGAGTTGAGTGAGGATAGGAGGAGCTGATGAAGATTTCGACGAGGAGATCAATGGTTATTACCGTTTCTGTTTTTGTGAAGAATGGAGGGAGAAAGATGAATGGGAAGTGGCGTTAATGGTATGGAAGAGGCTTCGGCCGATTGTGTTGGGAAGGAAGAAGAGAGAGGCAGGCCAAGGAGCGGGTATGGGCTATAATGTGAGTAGTTGGGCCTGTTTTAAATGGTGAAGCCCGTTTAGCCTTTAATTTAAATTCATATTAATATGTTAACTTGTAAATTAAATATCGGTGTCATACGAAATCAGAATTTCGAACGGTCAGATCCGTTGGGATCGTATGGACGGTGGCTACAACATGGAACTGACTGGAAGTCCATCGGAGCTTGTTACAATTTATGGCGAAATAAATTGTCCGTCGCAGTCAAATAAATGCAAACCGTTATTTAACGGCTAACGCGCAAATGTGAGTAAAACTCACCAACTCTGAATAGTTCTATTTTTACAGTGTATTCTTAGGACTGTTAATTATTGTCTGTTTGACTGTGTGTTGACTGTTGATTGAACTGCTAGTCAGTTAGTAGAGATTATATATATTTATATATATATATATATATATATATATATAAACCGTCAAATAGTTATATGTTGATTCTGTTCTAACAGAATATTATACTGGTGTTGCCTAACATCTGTGGTGCAGGGAAACAGGTTGGAGGAATCCAACAGGATTCCTCAACAGTTATTTTACTGTGATTTTTATATTGTGATATATAATGTGATGTATATAATCTGTGTGATTTTGTGTGGTGGGACGATATTTATCATTGTTAGATGATGTGTTAAAAACCGTAAGAAATACCAGAGTGTGATAAAAGGATTAAACAAAGTGATTTGGTAAAGATTAAACTAAGTAAATTAGTCGAGATTAAACAAAGTGGATTTGTCGAGCAAACCGAATCAAATGGGTTAGTCAAAACCAAATCAAATGGGTTAGTCAAACCGAATCAAATGGGTTAGTCAAAACCGAATCAAATGGGTTAGTCAAAACCAAATCAAATGGGTTAGTCAAACCCAATCAAATGGATTAGTCAAACCGAATCAAATGGGTTAGTCAAAACCTAATCAAATGGGTTAGTCAAACCGAATCAAATGGATTAGTCAAAACCGAATCAAATGGGTTAGTCAAAACCAAATCAAATGGGTTAGTCAAACCGAATCAAATGGATTAGTCAAACCGAATCAAATGGGTTAGTCAAAACCAAATCAAATGGGTTAGTCAAACCGAATCAAATGGATTAGTCAAAACCAAATCAAATGGGTTAGTCAAACCGAATCAAATGGATTAGTCAAACCGAATCAAATGGGTTAGTCAAAAGCAAATCAAATGGGTTAGTCAAACCGAATCAAATGGATTAGTCAAAACCGAATCAAATGGGTTAGTCAAAACCAAATCAAATGGATTAGTCAAACCGAATCAAATGGATTAGTCAAACCGAATCAAATGGGTTAGTCAAACCGAATCAAATGGGTTAGTCAAACCGAATCAAATGGATTAGTCAAACTGAATCAAATGGGTTAGTCAAACCGAATCAAATGGGCTAAGTTAGTCAAGTTAAACAAATGGGCTAAGTCGGTCGAGTTAAACAAATGGGCTAAGTTAGTCGAGTTAATCAAAGTAATTGGTTAGGTTAACCAAAGCGAGTTAGTCGAGTTAAACAAAGTAATTGGTTAGGTTAACCAAAGTAAGTTAGTTAAGTTAAACTAAGCGATAAGTCGATGTAAATTAGCTAAGTTAAACTAAGTGGATTTGTTCAGTTAATCAAGACGAGTTAACCAGTTAGGTTAAACCAGTAGAGTTAACTAGTTGAGTTAACCAGTTAGAGTTAACCAGTTAGGTTAAACCAGTTGAGTTGACCAGTTAGAGTTAACCAGTTAGAGTTAATCTGTTAGAGTTAACCAGTTGAGTTAACCAGTTAGAGTTGACCAGTTAGAGTTGACCAGTTAGAGTTGATCAGTTAGAGTTGATCAGTTAGAGTTATCCAAGTAGAGTTAATCGAGTAGAGTTGTCGAATATCACTTATCCGAAGTAGAGTTATAGAATATGGTGTATTCGAGAGAAGAGTTATCGAATATCGTTTATTCGAGTGGAGAAATCAAATGTGATTCATTTGAGAAGAGTTATCGAATATTAATTATTCGAAGAGTAGTTATCGAATATTGGTTATTCGAAGTTAGTTAATCCAAAGGAGTTATTCAAAGTTAGTTAATCCGAAGGAGTTAATCGAAGAGTTAATCCGAAGGAGTTAGTCGAAGAGTTAATCCAAAGGAGTTATTCGAAGTTAGTTAATCCAAAGGAGTTAGTCGAAGAGTTAATCGAATATAGTTATTCGAAAGAAGGTGTTAATCGAATATTGTTATTCGAGTAAAGTTAAAAGAGTTAATCGAATTTAGTTATTCGAAATGAGTTATTCGAATTAGATATTTGAATAGAGTTAAACACATTAGAGTTATTCGAATTAGTTATTCGAATAGAGTTAAACACATTAGAGTTATTCGAATTAGTTATTCGAATAGAGTTAAACACGTAAGAGTTAATTGAATATTAGTTATTCAATTTGAGTTAATCGAATGTAGTTATTCGAGAAGAGTTAAATCGAATTTAGTTATTCGAAAAGAGTTAATCAATTTGAGTTAAGTTAATCGATTTGAATTAAGTTGAATCGAAATAGAGTAAATCGATTAGAATTAAGTTAATCGAGTTAGAGTAAATCGAATATTGGTTATTCGAAGGTAAGTTATTCGAATTAGTTATTCGAAGGAGTTAATCAAATGAGTCGATCCAAAGGAGTTAGTCGAATATTAGTTATTCGAATAGAGTTAAAGGAGTTATCGATTTTAGTTTGATCGAAAGGAGTTATCGATTAGTAAATCGAAAGGAGATTTTCGAATATAGCATATTCGAAAGAAAGAGATCGAATATTGTTTATTCGAAAGAGAGAGATTTCGAATATGAGTTATTCGAAGAGAGATAATCGAATATAGGTTATTCGAAGAAGAGTTAATCAAATAGAGATTACTCGAAAGAGAGTTATACGTCGAATTCGATTATAGCGAATTCGGGAAAGTACTATTTACTTTCCAGGGTTTAAATCAAGATTTAGTTATTGATTTAGAAATTAGATGTCTGTTAAATTATTCGAGTTAGGAGATAAAGTTATAATTTAGGTTAGATATTGCAGAAGTAGGAATTATAACGTTATAGTTATAATCAAACATTTTCATATAAGAAGTAGATTCGTAACCTGAATCCGAGAATTTGCGTAAACGGATGATTTGAAAAAAGTGAGTGACGAGCTTCATCTATTTCACAGTAAAGGACGTTGTTCAATTAAGGTCTGAGAGGTAATTATACCCCAACTTGATTGACTTCAGAATTGACAAAGGAATAGTTGTGGTTCGATAGAAAAGGTTGATTTGAAATATAGTTAAGTAATAAGCGATTAATGGATTAAGCGTAACGATGTTTTATACAACGTTCATTGGAAATCCGTAAATGAGTTTTGGAAACGTTTTTCCAAATATAGTCAGATATGTTTTCTAAACATAGAAAATGAAATGTTTTCATGATAAGAATTTAAGAAATAGAGTTAAGCAAATTCAGAAACTGACTGGAGAGGGTGAGTTGAACGGTTTTCTAAGTGACGATCTGATGTTGGTTTCGACCTTCCGTATTGATACTTAGAGAATTGTTCTCATACTAGTTACAGTTAGGGACTGATAGTTGCGAAATAATAGTGATGTGAAAATAAGCCATGGAAATGTTTTCCAATGATTAATAACATATATTTTCTAAATATATGAAATAAGGAAATATGAACATATGATGATTGATCGATCGAATTTCCATTTGGAAATAAGATCGTTGTTTGTACACCGACATGTTTTCAGTTGATAGTTGAATCACAGACTATCAAAGTTTTTACCATTTTAACGTTGTTAATATGGAGAGACCGGTTGGATTATTATCCAAAGAACCACTCTGTATCGGCATAAGCGTTGCGAGCAATATATGCCAAAGATAAATTGAAGACGGAGTAAAGTGCAAGGGCTGTTGTATAAGTCTTAGATAACAGTGACTAAGATGGATATACTGAATAGTGCATTCGGTTTGTCCAGTCCCAGGACAACGTATATGGAAGAAGGTCTGACAGAGTATATCCAATGGATCGCGTAAGTTGATCTGTTCAAACGTATTCACGTTTGGTGGCGGAGGAATTCGTTTCTCTTAGCTATATACCCGTGTTATTTTTGGATAAGTCAATTTGTGATTTGGCGGGTATGACGATGTGGCATTCAAAGTGAATGGTGATCAGATGTTCTGAAGATAGACGTAGCTTCTAGCCTCACACCGGGAAGTAACAAAAGTTGGGCTAGGCAGCATGGCTAGTTGGGTCATCCCCAAGCAGGGTGTATTGTCACCGATCTAGGGAATATCCATATTTATACTTCTTTTTGATTCTGTATCTTCGGATGACGGTTTGATGGCCTATAACCGTGGTGGCAATATATTCGCGACACTCAAGCTAAATGAGTGAGCGGTCATGTGTGGCCGGGTTGCAAGACGTTCTTGTTGAACCTGAGTGTATCACCTCTAGAGTACACTAATCAGAAGGTGCTCCCATACCTTGTCTGTTGGAATCCATTCTCCGATAAGCGCCCTGCGGTTTATGATTTTATACTATGTATGTAGAACGTGAGATGCAAGCGTTTCTGCTAGATTGATACCTATTTGTACTTAGACATTATTATAATATCACAATGATATTGCTTGTCAAAGTTGTTTAGATACTCATAAGGAAAAACCCGTTCCGTATTCACGGCGTGGTCTTATGAGATATCATATACCTGTTCAATTGTTTTAAATTGTTTTACTCATACCAGTCCCATGACTGACCCGGAGTTTACTTTGTTGTTTTCCCTAAACTCTTGGGTGCCTAAATTTGTACGGGCAGTCAAGTAGTCAGGATTTACAGATATACTTGGAGAGATTGGAGCAGGAGACTTCAAGATTCTATAGCTATAGTTATTTCCGCTGTGTTGTAAGTGTTGTACTCTGATAAGTGCTATTGTATATATATAACTGTTTACTTCAAAGTTATGTTATATATTATATGTTATTCGTTCCGCTGTGAGATTCATGTTACTCTGATGATTCTGATGTCCTTCTTCTTCTTCTATTCTATTAGTTCTATCTTTTCTTTCTCACCCTCTACTTTCTTTCACTAACGTCTCGGAATTTCCGACTCTCGAGGAGTCGGAAATTTCCAGCCGTTACAACAACCAAATATATATATAATTATAAATGTGTTTGTACTGTACTGTTTCATTTATACCACATAGCAGACAGGAATATAATATTTATATTTAAATAAAATACGACTGTACAAAAAATTCAAATATTAACACAGTATTTTATTTAAATAGAATATTTTATGTCAAATATTCAAACAGTACAACGCTTTATAACTCCACTATTTGAACATCACATTTCATATACATTCACAGAAGATTGTACTTGTAAATAAACTGAATACAATAGACAAGTTTGTTTGACAATAATAAAATGATATTTTATTTCAAACAAATTTGTTTATTACAAATACCAGTACAATTCTCTCATTATACATTCATACACTGCTCCTCACTATAACATTGTCACTCAGTTTTATGTACATTCTTTACATTACTTATACACTCTTTCACTGTCTTCTGTCATCTTCAGTTTTCTGTCTTTAATGCCTAGTCCAGTCATCATCTTCATACCAGTCATATACAGAAACACACACACACAGAGTATATGGAATAGAAATAATTTTCAAAATACATGTGAATATAAATTTTATGTTTAAAATTTTATTTGCCTCAGTTTTCTGGTGTGTTTCTCATCATTTTTCTGACTCGATCTGAATTTTTCCAACTGTGTCTAGTCAGTTTGTGTATGTATAGTACAAGGACAGGAAATCTTGTCTAACGGCTGCATATACACACGTGTATAGATATACACGTGTGCACTGCCTCGCCAATCAGTGTGCAACAGAGGAGTAGCCACGTGGACCATCTCAACTCAGTGCACAATCAACAGAGGAACAATGCAAGCCAAAGTGGCTAACACAATACAAAGTGCAACACAGTTCAAAGTTGTCGAGCATATACAGATCAGCCCAAAACAAGGAGATGTGGCAAATTCAACATGATTACATTCATGAATGGTGATCAAGTCCAAACACAAATGGTCAAGACAACAACATGGTACGGTCTCAAGAATACACGATTTACATGGCATAAGTAAAATTCAGTTTTCAAGTGTAAAGTAAAGTGGTCGAGCTAAATATTAAAGAAGCTCAATGTACATGGTGCAAACACAAAATTGGTGTGACTACAGGGTCATGGCATGAACTAATGATCAACACAGCTACAAAATGGAGCAGCAAATTTTGCATGGAGGGTGTGAAAAAATGTTACAACAAGCATAGCAAAGCATGATCAGCAAGGGATTGCTCATAAGTGCTGGTCTCACAAATGTGTTCAAACATGAATGGTACAACAATGCAATGTGTGACAGCAAGATATATATATGGTGCATATGTGAAAACAGTGAAGCAAGACAAGTCAACAAATGGATTCACGTGAATCATATCAGTGAAATTGGATGGAGCATACAGTGGAGCAAATGATTGCGCAGGCATATGCGTATATATACAATGGAATAACAGTGAAGACATGTACATGAAGCAGTTTACTCGAGTCAATCTTCATGTTCATTGTTCGTGTCAATGGCATGAGTACATACATGGTCTTGAAGCAATCAAGCCAATTTGGCAAAGTTTTTGTTTGGAAAACACAATCAGAAATATATGGCAAAATCAATCAAGGTCAAATATGCAGTTAAAGTCAAGAATGGTGATTGATGCAATTTCATGATCAACTCAATCAGTTGAATATGTTTCCAGTATTAAACAAAACATTCATGGCAATATACTCAAGACAAATGCACATGCAAGTAAACACAAATATTTGGCACGAATCTTAGGCAAGCATTCAACAAATGGATCATATTTTTGGCATGCGTTTTGTTGGGCAAGAAACAGATTTCTGCTTTCCAGAAATGAGAGAAATTAAGTTTTTTTTAAACAGAGAAATCACCAGAACATTTTTTTTTGGCAAGACACCAATTTCAAAATCAATCAAGAGCAAAATGGAATCTCGCAATCTGTTTTGGGAAACAAACAACTCCCAGAAATCAAATTCTCTAGCGTATTATTTAGCAATTTTTCAAACTGGTTCAAGAAATCTAGTTTCTAGCATGAAATCAATATTTGGGAAATCGTCTTGCACAAGATTTTAAGGCAACAGTTTAAAGTCTTTCCAGAACTGATTCATTTTATTTCAGGGAAATTTATCAGAGACCAAATTTTTTTGGGCAAGAAATAACAAATGGTTTTCATGTATTCAATCAACAATAAAAGGGCCAAAATATAGTTCTAGAATTCATTCACTATTACATGGCAACAAGTCTCGAAAAATTATAATTTTCAGATTTCAATCAAGAAATTCACGTAGACGAATCCAAGCCGTTTTTATAAATCGAACCAAATCAGAAAGGGGAAACCACAAATTATCAGATCGAGACATTTATAGAAATCAGAGTGATTATAGGCTTTCCAAATCCTATTTTACACAACCATTTTATCATCGGCATAATCAAGAGACTGATCGAAAATAAAAACAACTCGCAAGAAATTCAAAGCAAGAAAATTCAGAAATTTACTCACTTCTATTTTCGATCGAGAGCCACAGAGAGATATCCCAAATCGAAGCATCAGAGGACAACTACACTTTCGAAGTTCATCAGTGGTTCAATCAACGAAGTCGCAATTTCAGTTTGGGTGCTATTCAGAAAACCCTAATTTTGAAGGAGCCGTAGCCATTTCTGTTTTTCTCAAATTAATCGGGACAAATGAAAAGTGGGTGCAACACAGTCAAAATGAGCCAGCCTTCCCTATGCTTGGTCATGCAAATATTAAAGGGGATGACCCTTTAGTCTTTATCTCCTAGGATTTTTTTAGTTTCATTTTATATTGTATTAATTTGAGTTGTAAAACGATTCGATCAGTTTATAGAGTTCTGTAAAAATCTTGGGATTCAGTTAGGGGTTAACTAACAGTTTTCTAGTGTCTGTAAAATTAGCGTAAAATCTGGTCTTGTGAATATAGACCAGTCTAGAGTTTTGAGCATAGGATTAGAATTGGAGCGAGGGGTTCGCTAGTATACACGGTCTTGTATGTGGGATCTGTTCTTTTACCTAGTAAAAACCTTTGGAATGCAGCAGTAGGCAGGGTTTTGTCAAAGCTGGGTATATCTGTGTGTGATTTATTTTCTGCACTTTTATTTTTGCTGCATTCTGTAATTTGTTTATTATTTTAATATCCTGTTAGATTTTTAATTCAGCGAAAAACCGTGATAAACCCTATTCGCCCCCCTTCTAGGGTTAATCTAGATCCAACAACTGGTATCAGAGCAGGTATTCTGTTAACTCTAGAGTCATGGGTCATCCTAGTTTTCAGTCTTCTGAGAGTCAGTCCGGTGATATTCCAATTATTTTTAATGGGACAGATTTTTTAATTTGGAGATCAAATTTTGAATTATATTTAAAATCTATTAATTTTGAATATTGGAATATTATTAAAAATTTGGGAGATATATTAGATAAGAGGAATAAAGTTTTAAATGCTCTTGTTATGCATATTATTTATTCTTTTCTTGGTAATAATCAATTAAAATTTATCTCCCATTGTTTAACTGCGCAGGATATTTGGAAAACTCTTAGCACGTTGTATGGAAAGTCTGACGACTGCTCAAAACCCCAGAATGACAACTCGACTTCAGATCTATGCTTGACAGGTTTTATATAATATAACTCAGATGGATCAGCTGATGGAGACTCAACAAACAATGAAATAGAAAATTTCTCCTATGAAGATCTGGTTTATTTTTGTGCTGATTTAACTAAATCTGTTGATAAACTCTAGCTGAAAAATAAATCTATGAAATCTAAGAATCTTGAGTTGACTAGCAAAAATCAATGTTTGGAATTAAAATTTGAAAATGTCATGAAATTTGAAAATTCTGATTGTAAAAATCGTTTGTAATTAAAAAAAGATCTCGCTCATCTCAACAACAACATTCAAAGGGTTGAAGAAGAAATTCTAATTTTAAAAGATAATGAGATTGAGCTGAAAGATGCAAACAATTGTTTACAAAAGGAATTCATAAATTTTAAGTATGCCAAAAATTCCAAACATGATATTGCTGAAAATAATAGTTTGTTGAAAACAGATCTGATTTTGAAAGAGCTTGAAATTAAGATTGGAAAATTCAAAACATTTGGAAAACTTGAATCTGAAAAACAAAATCATTTTGAACTTGGAATTTCCGAATCCCAAGCCAAAATTAAATTGCTTGAAAATGAGAAATTGGTTTTGAAACAGCCCAATGCTGAACAGAAGATCACTACAAATAATTGCTCAAATTTATTAAAAGAAAATAGCGATCTAAAATCCAAAATTCAATGATTAGAATCAACTTTGGATAAATTTTCTAATGGAGAAAAAATCATTGAATATGCTGTTACAAAACCAAGTTTCTATTGGAAATAAATCTGGTCTTGGCTTCGGGAAAAATGATGTTTTTGGAAAACAAAATTCAAATGATTTGAAAAATCCCTCAAACTCCTTTGGAAAGAACTTCTTTGAAAATTTGAACTCTGAAAATTTCAAATGTGTTTTGAATCAAAATTGTGATGAGAAATCGTTTTATAATAAACTATTTAAACATTCTTGGATCCCAAAAAAGAAAACGGGCTTCGTCAAGTTCAAATAGATTTGGGTTCCTAAGGGTACGAAAGTAAATTCTAATGGTTTGTTATATAAACAAGTCTAGGTACCAAAACATATGAATACAGCTGTGAGTGGTTTTACAAACTTTGTTAGACCACTCGATCCTATAAATTGTTAGGTGTCGGAGAAGGCTGACGAGCTGCTTTGCGAAAGAGAAATTGGATTCAAACAACTTCATATCATTGAATCATTTTCAGTTCCTTAGCCAAACCTGATGAGTTAGAGATACTAGTTTACATTGATTTCAGTTATGACCTCTAAAACTCATCTTTGTAAATACTTTATTTTCTTTGTTTATTTCTTCTTTTGTTCCTTCTGTTTATTTTTTATTTTTTTGTTTGATTTGTCACTGTCATATCTTTGTAACCTCATGGGCTTCCTTAACTTCCAATTGCATAATTCATATTTTTTTGGAAATTCGCTTCATTTGTATAAAACTCTGATGTTTTTAATCATTTCCAAATCTTGAATTTATCTTTGTAAATATCTGCAATTGATTTGAAGTTTGTTTTCTGATTTTCTGAATTCATAACAGTGTTGATGTATTCTTGTCATATCTTGAACATAGTTGATTCAAATTCTAAATTTTTGAAGATATGAAAGTTTTGTGGAATTTCACATACCTTTGCTGTTTTGAGTCTCTTCTGATTCATTTTGGAAAGTCTTGAAAATTAATACTTATTACAGCACTCTATTATTTACCAGTTGTGATAATTTCAGAAATTTTCAGATTGGCTTGAATATTTTAAACTGTTTTGAATCAGTGATACATTCTGAAATTCATCTTTATTCATGATCATTATGGTTAAAATTTGTTTGTTTGAAATCATATGAAATTGTTGATATTTTGAATATCACACACCTCTTAATTATGAAATTATCAATCTTGTGTGAATGATTCATTATATCTCAAACTTGACATTGATTCAAGTGATTTCAAATAAATTATTTTTAATTTTTTGGATCATGAATATGTCTTCAAACTTGATGTAAATATTTTGAAAAATTCTTAAGGCTTGTCAGAAATAATTTGGAGAAATTCTTTGAAATTCCGGTCTTGAAACTCACTATTATGTCATGATTTTTTGATTTAAATGTTTGATTGTTTAAAATCATTTGAAATTATTGATTTCATGAATCTCACACACATCGTGAATATAAAATTATAACCTGGTGTGACTGATTCATTGAATCTCGATCTTTTAATATCCCTTCAAATGATTTAAAATAATCCATATATTTAATCATGGGATCATGAACCATTCTTTGACTGTCTGAAATATCTTTGAAGCATCTCCTTGACAAGTCTGCTTTGAAAATGATATTTGTACTGCTCTGAAACTGTTTTGAAAAATGTTTGTTTTGGAATCATTTTTTTGCTGCTCTGATACATGTGCATAATCTGTTATCTTGTCTGCTTGGGCCTTATGACTGAATTTCTGTTTGTCTGTGATATCGTAGTTTGTCTCCGGTGTTTTGTTATAATCCTCATTAATAGAGACACCAATTGGTATCAGTAGTGATGAACTTTTTTTATATATATTTTAATCCCTCTTGTGTTGTATAGATCTTTTCAATTTCCTCTTGTAATTGATTTTCAATTTTAAAATTATTTATTGATCATTCATTCATTGAAATCAACATCCAAATTGGACTGTATTTATAATTCATTAAAATTGTTATCAGATTTTGAAATTGTGATGAATTGTGACTACAATATATTTCACAATAAGAGGAGATTTTATTTAGATTTTCATGATGGTTGAACATTTATTATAAGATCTTTGAATTGGCAATTATTTCACGACCATCTTCTTTATCTACCATTATTCTGTCATCCATCATGTTTTTTATATCAATGTGGAGAGTTAATTTTTTTTAAAAAAAAATCATCTGAAATAAATAGTGGAAATATTTGTGATAGAAATTGGACTATGTTATTATTCAGAATTAGTAATAATTGAAAATTTTCAATGATCTCGGTACAGTTAATCATATTTCCTAATATAATTAATTTAGAAATTTATTTCACAGTCCATTTCTGTACCTACACCGTTTCTATTATCCATATTGGTTTTGTACACCGAGGAGTTTTTTCCTTTAAAGCTAAAAATGATAAATATATAATTAATACATAAGTGTGTCTCTAACCTCATTTAAAAATCCAAGCTCTGATCATGCATGGTTACGAGACAACTTATAATTTAAGCTGCGGCTGACCTCATTTAAAAATCCAAGGTCTGGTTATGCATGGTCAGTCTGCTCTTAAATAAAAAATAAAAGAAATAATGTGTTATAAATTGAAATAAATCTGAAATTCTCCTTGGTGTTTAAAAACCAGTCTATCAATCCAACTTCTAATCTGTGAAATGTGTTAAAATCTTATGAAATATAATGATTTGTTGATTGATAGCTATTGGGATTTGAGATTATTTGATTTTGTCACTTAAATTGAATTATTAATTATATTCCAAATCCATCACAGTTTTTGTGCTTCAATTTTATAAAATTCTTTTGGAAATAATTGGAAAATATTTATATTTTTAAACTCTCTCCATTTTTATAAATTTATCGTAAATCCATCATTCTCTAAAATGTGAAATATGCCACCTATTCTCAGAATATTATGATTTTTGTTTGACTGATTGAAATTTATGGTGACCATTCATCCTCTTAAGCTAAAATTATATTTTTAGTCATTTTTCATCTATGTTTTAAATTCTGAATCCTTTTGATGATAACAAAAGGGGGAGAATGGGTTGAGATTCTGACTTATGAGTGAATATCTTATAAATATTTTTAATTGTGAAAATTTATTCAATTTTCATTTTTTTTACACATTCACAATTATAGGGGGAGTTTCTGTTGTTGGGGGAGCATTCAAATAGGGGGAGTTTCTGTTATTCACCGTAAAACACATATATTATATTCAAAATCTTAATATTTGTTTTGTCATCATCAAAAGAGGGAGATTGTTGTATATAACGGTGTTGTATACACAATTATATGATTTTTGTTTAATGATAACAACCAAATATATATATATATATATATATATATACACAAAATTATAAATGTGTTTGTACTGTACTGTTTCATTTATACCACACAGTAGACAGGAATATAACATTTATATTTATATAAAATACGACTGTACAAAAATTCAAATATTAACACAGTATTTTATTTAAATAGAATATTTTATTTCAAATATTAAAATAGTACAACTATTTATAACTCCACTATTTGAACACATCACATTTCATATACATTCACAGAAGATTGTACTTATAAATAAACTGAATACGATAGACAAGTTTGTTTGACAACAATAAAATGATATTTTATTTCAAACAAATTTGTTTATTACAAATACCAGTACAATTCTCTCATTATACATTCATACACTGCTCCTGACTATAACATTGTCACTCAGTTTTATGTACATTCTTTATATTACTTATACACTCTTTCACTATCTTCTGTCATCTTCAGTTTTCTGTCTTTACAGCTTAGTCCAGTCATCATCTTCATACCTGTCATATACAGAAACACACACATAATATATGGAATAGAAATAATTTTAAAAATACATGTGAATATAAATTTTATGTTTAAAACTTTATTTGCCTCAGTTTTCTGGTGTGCTTCTCGTCATTTTTCTGACTCAATCTGATTTTTTCCGACTGTGTCTAGTTAGTTTGTGTATGTATAGTACAGGGATAGGAAATCTTGTCTGATGGCTGCATATACACACGTGTGTAGATATACACGTGTGCACTGCCTCGCCAATCAGTGTGCAACTGAGGAGTAGCCACGCAGACCATCTCGACTTAGTGCACAATCAACAGAGGAGCAATGCAAGCCAAAGTGGCTAACACAATACAAAGTGCAACACAGTTCAAAGTTGTCGAGCATATACAGATCAGCCCAAAACAAGGAGATGTGGCAAATTCAACATGATTACATTCATGAATGGTGATCAAGTCCAAACACAAATGGTCAAGACAACAGCATGGTACGGTCTCAAGAATACACGGTTTACATGGCACAAGTAAAATTCAGTTTTCAAGTGTAAAGTAAAGTGGTCGAGCTAAATATTAAAGAAGCTCAATGTACATGGTGCAAACACAAAATTGGTGCGACTACAGGGTCATGGCATGAACTATTGATCAACACAACTACAAAATGGAGCAGCAAATTTTGCATGGAGGGTGTGAAAAAATGTTACAAAAAGCATAGCAAAGCATGATCAGCAAGGGATTGCTCATAAGTGCTGGTCTCACAAATGTGTTCAAACACGAATTGTACAACAATGCAATGTGTGACAGCAAGATATATATATATATATATATATATATATATATATATATATGGTGCATATGTGTAAACAGTGAAGCAAGACAAGTCAACAAATGGATTCACATGAAACATATCAGTGAAACTGGATGGAGCATACATTGGAGCAAATGATTGCGCAGGCATATGCGTATATATACAATGGAATAACAGTGAAGACATGTACATGAAGCAGTTTACTCAAGTCAATCTTCATGTTCATTGTTCATGTCAATGGCATGAGTACATACATGGTCTTGAAGCAATCAAGCCAATTTGGCAAAGTTTTTGTTTGGAAAACACAATCAGAAATATATGGCAAAATCAATCAAGGTCAAATATGCAGTTAAAGTCAAGAATGGTGATTGATGCAATTTCATGATCAGCTCAATCAGTTGAATATGTTTCCAGTATTAAACAAAACATTCATGGCAATATACTCAAGACAAATGCGCATGCAAGTAAACACAAATATTTGGCATGAATCTTGGGCAAGCATTCAACAAATGGATCATATTTTTGGCATGCGTTTTGTTGGGCAAGAAACAGATTTCTTCTTTCCAGAAATGAGAGAAATTAAGTTTTTTTTAAACAGAGAAATCATTAGAACATTTTTTTGGCAAGACACCAATTTCAAAATCAATCAAGAGCAAAATGGAATCTCGCAATCTGTTTTGGGAAACAAACAATTCCCAGAAATCAAATTCTCTATGTATTATTTGGCAATTTTTCAAACTGGTTCAAGAAATCTGGTTTCTAGCATGTAATCAATATTTGGGAAATCGTCGTGCACAAGATTTTAAGGCAACAGTTTAAAGTCTTTCCAGAACTGATTCATTTTATTTCAGGGAAATTTATCAGAGACCAATTTTTTTTGGGTAAGAAATAACAAATGGTTTTCATGTATTCAATCAACAATAAAAGGGCCAAAATATAGTTCTAGAATTCATTCACTATTACATGGAAACAAGTCTCGAAAAATTATAATTTTCAGATTTCAATCAAGAAATTCACGTAGATGAATCCAAGCCGTTTTTATAAATCGAACCAAATCAGAAAGGGGAAACCACAAATTATCAGATCGAGACATTTATAAAAATCAGAGTGATTATAGGCTTTCCAAATCCTATTTTACACAACCATTTCATCATCGGCATAATCAAGAGACTGATCGAAAATAAAAACAACTCGCAAGAAATTCAAAGCAAGAAAATTCAGAAATTTACTCACTTCTGTTTTCGATCGAGAGCCACAGAGAGATATCCCAAATCGAAGCATCAGAGGACAACTACACTTTCGAAGTTCATCAGTGATTCAATCAACGAAGTCGCAATTTCAGTTTGGGTGCTATTCAGAAAACCCTAATTTTGAAGGAGCCGTAGCCATTTCTGTTTTTCTCAAATTAATCGGGACAAATGAAAAGTGGGTGCAACACAGTCAAAATGAGCCAGCCTTCCCTATGCTTGGTCATGCAAATATTAAAGGGGATGACCCTTTAGTCTTTATCTCCTAGGATTTTTTTTAGTTTTATTTTATATTGTATTAATTTGAGTTGTAAAACGATTCGATCAGTTTATAGAGTTCTGTAAAAATCTTGGGATTCAGTTAGGGGTTAACTAACAGTTTTCTAGTGTCTGTAAAATTAGCGTAAAATCTGGTCTTGTGAATATAGACCAGTCTAGGGTTTTGAGCATAGGATTAGAATTGGAGCGAGGGGTTCGCTAGTATACACGGTCTTGTATGCGGGATCTGTTCTTTTACCTAGTAGAAACCTTAGGAATGCAGCAGTAGGCAGGGTTTTGTCGAAGCTGGGTATATCTGTGTGTGATTTATTTTCTACACTTTATTTTTGCTGCATTCTGTGATTTGTTTATTATTTTAATATCCTGTTAGATTTTTAATTCAGCGAAAAACCGTGATAAACCCTATTCACCCCCCTTCTAGGGTTAATCTAGATCCAACAACTGGTATCAGAGCAGGTATTCTGTTAACTCTAGAGTCATGGGTCATCCTAGTTTTCAGTCTTCTGAGAGTCAGTCCGGTGATATTCCAATTATTTTTAATGGGACAGATTTTTTAATTTGGAGATCAAATTTTGAGTTATATTTAAAATCTGTTAATTTTGAATATTGGAATATTATTGAAAATTTGGGAGATATATTAGATAAGAGGAATAAAGTTTTAAATGCTCTTGTTATGCATATTATTTATTCTTTTCTTGGTAATAATCAATTAAAATTTATCTCCCATTGTTTAACTGCGCAGGATATTTGGAAAACTCTTAGCATGCTGTATGGAAAGTCTGACGACTGCTCAAAACCCCAGAATGACAACTCGACTTCAGATCTATGCTTGGCAGGTTTTACATAATATAACTCAGATGGATCAGCTGATGGAGACTTAACAAACAATGAAATAGAAAATTTCTCCTATGAAGATCTGGTTTATTTTTGTGCTGATTTAACTAAATCTGTTGATAAACTCTAGCTGAAAAATAAATCTTTGAAATCCAAGAATCTTGAGTTGACTAGCAAAAATCAATGTTTGGAATTAAAATTTGAAAATGTCATGAAATTTGAAAATTCTGATTGTAAAAATCGTTTGTAATTAAAAACAGATCTCGCTCATCTCAACAATAACATTCAAAGGCTTGAAGAAGAAATTCTAATTTTAAAAGATAATGAGATTGAGCTGAAAGATGCAAACAATTGTTTACAAAAGGAATTTATAAATTTTAAGTATGCCAAAAATTCCAAACATGATATTGCTGAAAATAATAGTTTGTTGAAAACAGATCTGATTTTGAAAGAGCTTGAAATTAAGATTGGAAAATTCAAAACATTTGAAAAACTTGAATCTGAAAAACAAAATCATTTTGAACTTGGAATTTCCGAATCCCAAGACAAAATTAAATTGCTTGAAAATGAGAAATTGGTTTTGAAACAGCCCAATGCTGAACAGAAGATCACTACAAATAATTGCTCAAATTTATTAAAAGAAAATAGCGATCTAAAATCCAAAATTCAACGATTTGAATCAACTTTGGATAAATTTTCTAATGGAGAAAAATCATTGAATATGCTGTTACAAAACCAAGTTACTATTGGAAATAAATCTGGTCTTGGCTTCGGGAAAAATGATGTTTTTGGAAAACAAAATTCAAATGATTTGAAAAATCCCTCAAACTCCTTTGGAAAGAACTTCTTTGAAAATTTGAACTCTGAAAATTTCAAATGTGTTTTGAATCAAAATTGTGATGAGAAATCGTTTTATAATAAACTATTTAAACATTCTTGGATCCCAAAAAAGAAAACGGGCTTCGTCAAGTTCAAATAGATTTGGGTTCTTAAGGGTACGAAAATAAATTCTAATGGTTTGTTATATAAACAAGTCTAGGTACCAAAACATATGAATACAGTTGTGAGTGGTTTTACAAACTTTGTTAGACCACTCGATCCTATAAATTGTTAGGTGTCGGAGAAGGCTGAGGAGCTGCTTTGCGAAAGAGAATTGGATTCAAACAACTTCATATCATTGAATCATTTTCAGTTCCTTAGCCAAACCTGATGAGTTAGAGATACTAGTTTACATTGATTTCAGTTATGACCTCTAAAACTCATCTTTGTAAATACTTTATTTTCTTTGTTTATTTCTTCTTATGTTCCTTCTGTTTATTTTTTATTTTTTTGTTTGATTTGTCCCTGTCATATCTTTGTAACCTCATGGGCTTCCTTAACTTCCAATTGCATAATTCGTATTATTTTGGAAATTCGCTTCATTTGTTTAAAACTCTGATGTTTTTAATCGTTTCCAAATCTTGAATTTATCTTTGTAAATATCTGCAATTGATTTGAAGTTTGTTTTCTGATTTTCTGAATTCATAACAGTGTTGATGTATTCTTGTCATATCTTGAACATAGTTGATTCAAATTCTAAATTTTTGAAGATATGAAAGTTTTGTGGAATTTCACATACCTTTGCTGTTTTGAGTCTCTTCTGATTCATTTTGGAAAGTCTTGAAAATTAATACTTATTACAGCACTCTATTATTTATCAGTTGTGATAATTTCAGAAATTTTCAGTTTGGCTTGAATATTTTAAACTGTTTTGAATCAGTGATACATCCTGAAATTCATCTTTATTCATGATCATTATGGTTAAAATTTGTTTGTTTGAAATCATCTGAAATTGTTGATATTTTGAATATCACACACCTCTTAATTATGAAATTATCAATCTTGTGTGAATGATTCATTATATCTCAAACTTGACATTGATTCAAGTGATTTCAAATAAATTATTTTTAATTTTTTGGATCATGAATATGTCTTCAAACTTGATGTAAATATTTTGAAAAATTCTTAAGGCTTGTCAGAAATAATTTGGAGAAATTCTTTGAAAATCCGGTCTTGAAACTCACTATTATGTCATGATTTTTTGATTTAAATATTTGATTGTTTAAAATCATTTGAAATTATTGATTTCATGAATCTCACACACATCGTGAATATAAAATTATAACCTGGTGTGACTGATTCATTGAATCTCGATCTTTTCATATCCCTTCAAATGATTTAAAATAATCCATATATTTAATCATGGGATCATGAACCATTCTTTGACTGTCTGAAATATCTTTGAAGCATCTCCTTGACAAGTCTGCTTTGAAAATGATATTTGTACTGCTCTGATGCTGTTTTGAAAAATGTTTGTTTTGGAATCATTTTTTTGCTGCTCTGATACATGTGCATAATCTGTTATCTTGTCTGCTTGGGCCTTATGACTGAATTTTTGTTTGTCTGTGATATCCTAGTTTGTCTTCGGTGTTTTGTTATAATCCTCATTAATAGAGACACCAATTGGTATCAGTAGTGATGAACTTTTTTTATATATATTTTAATCCCTCTTGTGTTGTATAGATCTTTTCAATTTCCTCTTGTAATTGATTTTCAATTTTAAAATTATTTATTGATCATTCATTCATTGAAATCAACATCCAAATTGGACTGTATTTATAATTCATTAAAATTATTATCAGATTTTGAAATTGTGATGAATTGTGAATACAATATATTTCACAATAAGAGGAGATTTTATTTAGATTTTCATGATGGTTGAACATTTATTATAATATCTTTGAATTGGCAATTATTTCACGACCATCTTCTTTATCTACCATTATTCTGAAACACCCCACCTCCATTAGGGTCACTCTCAAAGGGAATGCCCTAATTTTGGTGGAGGTTTATAAGTACAAGTCACAGATATACAAGACAGATTGTAAGAACACATATTTGTAAAACAGCGGAAGAACAACAAAATTTATTTCATTAAGTCAAATACGTGTTACAACAACATCCTTTCCAAAAACATAACATAACACTTTCATAATCTGTCTTGAGTACATTATTTAAAGAAGCATAAATAAAACATAGATAAACTGCAAAAGCCCCTTGGTAGATTGTCCAAAGCCATAGTTCAAAACAGGAAAGTCCAAGCAATACATTTCTCTTCTTCAAGCTGGATGTTGAGGCTGGTCAAGCTGCTGTGTTCCCTCCCTGAGGACCTGGGGGGGGGGGGGGAAACGGAAGAAAGAAGACGAAAGAAAAATAGAGTCAGACATAAAGCCTGAGTAAGTCTAGTACTACTTTGTCTATGAATAAAGAACTGGGTATGATAAGTAAAACAGGAAGTGGGCAAACACTATGAACTTGGTTAAGTTATCTAGGGTCGAATATGCTATCGTACCCCATGTTAATCTCTGAACCCATATAAACTAGTTTCCAATTTGCACCCCATAATCAGGGTGATGTGATCCATTCAATGATGATCGGCTCCTACTCGCAAAGTTACATGTGTCTTACGGCCCCCGATGTCTGTAGTTACCTATGCTGGTCCCACCATGGGGTGTATCAAGTCCCATAGTGGCAACCCGACACAACCTTAGAGTGCACAGGTATGCTACTGGTGTCCAGTGCCTTATTTTTCTGCGCCGGAGTGTGTGCACGCCCGCACTCCGTTAGAACCTACACTGCTACACCACCGCCGTCGATTTGACCTCTTACAATCAGCCCAGTAATCGTGCCCCACCCTGCCTAGTTTCAGGGTATCTTGATACACCTTTTAGGGTTACTGCTGAAAAGGGTCCCCCGTTACTAGGTTTTCTATCTCTAGCCAACATGCTAAGTTGGTTAAGTGTTTCCTACCTAACCCCACCAGTCCGTTTAGTTTAGCATGTCCCATTTTGATTAAGTCTTTAGTTCACTTAACCCTAACAATCCTGACTCAGCCTTAATTGTCTTATTAAGGCCCTGACCTCTCACATTAGACAGGTATTGTTGTGGCTGCCTGTTGCCGGTTGGTTCCGGGCAGTCTTACGCCACAACTCAGTCTAACCTCGGGTCCTTGCTGGGCTCCATGTTTAACCTCCCACATTGGATAGGTATTGTTGTGACTACTGGACAGCCGGGCGGTTCCGGGCAGGTTTACATCACAACTCAATCCAACCTCGGGTTAAACACATCGTATGTTCTTCATTTACATATTTTGTCATTCTTCTTTATTTATATGTAAATATTTGCGGCCCATTATTAAGTTAATGGTGTAAAGATTACACCAATCACGGGCCCAACCCATACTTGAATTTGGGCCCTTCTATTTTATATTTTCATTCATTAATTTATTTTTAACCCAACGTTATTTTCCCCCATTTTACACGTCCGTTTATATATATATTGGGCTTAGCCTTTTAAAGCCCAATTTAGCCATGCGAAAAGGGGAGGCTTATGGCGTATACACAAAGAGGGGAAGGTGAGCGCATGAACTTGCAATACGACGTTGGAAATACAAAATAGAAATTGGTGTACTTGCATAGTGGCAACATAGGTGACATGAATCAAAGCATGTGAACTTGCATAGGTTTAACTACAACATGAACCTATATTCTTATTTAGGCATAATGTCAAACATAAGCATGTCATAAATATTCCTAGCATAAGCATGGCATAATGTCAAACATAAGCATGGCATAAATACTTCTAGCATAAACATGGCATAATGTCAAACATAAGCATGGCATAAATACTTCTAGCATAAACATGGCATAATGTCAAACATAAGCATGGCATAGGTAAAGTTCAATTTGTTCATGGCATAAACATAAACAAGTCATGTTCATAAGGTTTCTACATGTTTACAAAGGGGATACTTTGTTACTAACACAAAAGCATAGTTCAACTTAATCATGGTTTAAGTCTAATCACATAACGATGATATAAATATACTTATGCATAAATATTCCTAATCATGGTGTTTGCTTTAAACTTGCAAAAAGGGATTTTTGAGTCTAACCTAGCCATGTCTCACATATGTCATCATATAATTCTTTTAAACAAGATAGACTTAATCATAGATTTCAATTATGCCAAATATCATTCATAGCCTAGCCATATTCATAAGTTTTGCAAATACATGGATTATGGTGTCAAAATTCCAACATAGTTTCATAAAAACTATAACAACCAAACTAGTCTCAATTGCTTGCAAAACGATTTATGCACAAAGTATACATCATGACGACATAATAACAAAGCCCCAAACTTGCATAAATTTCACTCAACTACATACATGTAGCTTCAACATAGATTACATAATTTGCGCAATATTCCAAACGTATATTTGCATAGAACTACCGCATGTAGTTCTTTATAATGAATAACATAATTTTGCACAAACATGAATTACTTCCATTGCCACAATTCAAGCATACACATCAACACAGTTGTTTATTATACCAAAGTAATACTCTACTTACAATGGTTGCGGCGAATTCTCTAATTAAGAGACACGATTCCTTTGTTGAATTGATTAGCTTTAGGTTGCTTGAATTGCTTTAGGCTTTAGAACTTTCTTCCTAACTCTCTCTCTAGTCGGCGGCTACTCTTTGTCGTTCCTCAGCAACATGGCGGCTATAATCTTATTTTGAATGAATAGATTAGGGTTTAGTCTAGGGTTGTTTATATAGAGGTTAGGAATTGATTAGGACCATTGATGTTGCTAGGTTAGATCGTAGCCATTCATTAGGAAGAGAGACCAATAAAAACCCGCCACCTAGCCCTAATGACAAAGCAGACCACAGAAATTCGACCACACACCGACCTGGCCAGCCAGGGCTAGACCAGACCTGGCCAGCAGGTCATTTTTGACCTGGGCGCACTTGGCAGGTGCGCCAGGTCAAAAATGTACTGGCGCACTTCACAGGTGCGCCAGTTCATTTTTGTTCTGGCGCACTTCCCAAGTGCGCCAGTGCATTCTGGCCCTTTTTCCGGTTTTTCGCCCAACTTCGTTCGTCCATAACTCCTTCATACGATATCCGTTTTTCGAAAACTCGGACTCTATTTCGCGTATTTTTCCGAGACGAACGCAATGGCGTATCCCGTTTCCCTTAGTTCTTTGATTTGAAATTAATTATACTTTAATTTGTGAGTTTCACAGTTATAGAATTCTCGGGGTGTTACATTCTCCCCCACTTAAAAGGATTTCGTCCCCGAAATCTTCAAGTTAGGAGGAATGTATATCCTAACATCCAATCATCCATCTACTCATCCATTAAACATGAGCATCCATTGTCCTTAAAAGACTTCTAATGCTTCATGATCATATGCAAAGTGTGTGTGTACATGAACTTATCTAATGCAAAATCAGGCGGTCTACTGATTCAGTTGACCTCCTTAATGCGAATTATGTAAGTGCCATGAATCCATTATGTATGCAAAATTTTCTATTCATGATTCTACATGAGTGCACAATCATTCAATACAAATGCAGCATCCACATGACAACACATTAAAGTTCAACCATATACGAGTGCAAACATATATGCATATGCAATATGAAGTGACTGAGCCGATCTAAAACCTAGATTGTGTGTGTATATGCAACCACGAGCAACCACTAGCAATCACTTGCAACCACTTGCAACCATCATCCATAACATGTTTCAACTACATGTTTCCATCCAAAAAGATTCTATCTAAAAGATACGGTCGAGAAAATATACCTAAAAAGATAGATAAAAGCGCAACTTAAGGAAAAGGAAAGATCAAGGATGTACCCTCGAACAGAAAAGGGTAGACAGTGCGGATTTTAGCTTCAGTCTCCCAAGTCGCGTCTCCCTCGGCGTCGCTCCACTGAACTTTGACGAGCTTGACTTCGCGGTTGCGTAGCTTCTTCACTTCCGTTCCTAATATGTGGGTTGGAACTCTTCTTATGATTGCTTCGCGCTCCACTTCGGCCTCTTCGAGGATGTTTGGCTCTACCACTTCAGCAGACTCATGCAGACATTTTCGGAGATGTGAAACGTGAAAGACGTTGTGGACTCCAGCCAACTTCTCGGGTAGCTCTAATCTATAAGCCATTTTCCCAATTTTCTCGATAATGATAGGGAATGGTCCTACCTAAAGGTATAGTCGAAGTAAAAACTTTGTGCCCATTAGGCAATGTCAAAACTGAAAACCTATGCCACATATATATTGATTAGGAGAAGAACTCTCTAAGCATCAGCCCCGAAGACCGAAATCAACATCAGACTGACACCCAAAGAATTACTCAACCCAACCACCATATATGATTCTAGGCAACTAAGCATGATGGACTCCTTTTAGGTCATAAGGGAGTCCCTTCCTAAGACCAATCTGTATCCTATAAAACCCGAAAACTTTAGTCAAACCGATGAACACCCTCGAGCCCCAACATGTGTTACTAACAGATGAGTCATACTCCCTATGTGGTTTGCAACAGAAATTGGACTGAGAATGGGACCGAGAGGATATACAGAAAAGATACCATGCAAGTAAGCTCTACAGGAAGAGAGGAATCAAGGATATACTCTTAAGAAGAGATACGATGCACGAATCTAGTCTTCAATCTTCTAAGTCGCACTTCCTTGAGCTTAACTCCATTATGCTTTGTCCGTCTATAACTTCACAATTTCGTAGCTTCTTAATCCTTGTTTCCAAAATATGAGTTGGAACCCTTGCCTCTCGTTCCTCTTTCACTTATTCTCCTTCTAGTATACTTGGCTCAAGCCTTAACTACGTACTCATGGTTCCATGCAAGCTCTCCAAAATTCATTAGTGAATCTTGGATCTTGTTCACTTACTAGAAGGTATTCCACATAGATGAATTATCTCTTGAAAATAAACAAATGTCAACTATGTTGCCAAATGTACTTACTAAGGTGATTCTTTGCAACTCATGCATCAGCGAAATGAACCTTCAGCCTTAGTGGCGAACACTACTGGAGCGCCCTATTCTGAAATGCTCCAACTAATGAACCCCTTTTCTAGAAGCTCTTTAATCTATTTACTGAGCTCTTTCCTTTCTCGTGGAGCCATATGTCTAACGGGCAACGCAACGGGCTTTGCATTATCTACAAGATATATGCGGAAGTCTATTTCCCGCTTCGAGGGCAAGCCCTTCACCTCTTCAAAGACATCCGGATATTCCCGGACCACTCTAACTGATTGCAAATTTTCAACAGAGGCATCTAGCGATTCAAGATAACTAAGCATAACCGCATACGAGGGATTACAAGAAATTTCCAAAGTATTACCGAGTTGGGTTAGGAGCCTAACAACCCTTTTCTCACAATCAAGGATGGCCCCATTACTGGATAGCCAATCCATACCCAAAATCAAACCATACCCCGAAAAGCCCAAAACAAAGGCACTACATTGAAATTCTACGCTTAGAATAGAGATTTTCAATCCCACACAGATCATAGACAAATGAGCTGGGCCCCCAATTGGGTTTGAAACAATTAAGGGGTCCTCTACCATACTAGTTTTTAGGTGCAGAGATTCTACTAAAGCAGACGAGATAAAGGAGTGTGATGCGCCAGAATCAAATAAAGTGCGAATGGGGTGATCATAAAGATAAACTACACTTTCTACAGAAGTATTTATACCTCGCTGTTGCAGAGGTGGTGCTTCTAGCACATGGACCTGTGCCCCTGGGGTGGATCCAGCGCCCTGCCCCTGTCCTCGTTTCCTTGGGCAGTCCCTAGCCCTGTGGCCTGTCTGACCGCATGAAAAGCACCCACCATTCTCCTTGGCCTTCTTTTTCCGGCAGTCCTTTACTAAGTGCCCCACTTTGCCACAAAAATTACACTTCCTCTACCTCAAAGATGATGAATAGGTCTTCAGTTTCTTTCAGCCAATTCCTAGCTGCTACGAAGGACTCAGTTCCATGGAAATCCCTTCCTCCCATGGCTTTAAAATCTTTACATATCTTAGCGAATGCGTTTCCCCGTGGAGGAGGTGGAGGAAAAGGTGCTGCTGCAGCTGGATGATTTTCTTCAGCTGGGGGAGGAGGAACGGTAGGACCTGGCTGAGTGGCCCTTGCTTCTAAGAACCGTCTAAACCAACCAGGTATTGGCACCCCTTCAGGCAAGTTAAGATCTTGGGACATGCTGAAACAAAAAGGATAGATTCAAAACGAAGGATAAGAGATAGTTCCTATGGCTTTGGGGAGTGGACTTTGCCTTTTAAAAAATAAAATGATATTTTTCTTTTAAAAATGCTTCTTTAAATTTCCTTTTTGAAAATAATTTTTCAAAACTTTTTATCTTATCTGGTAAACCTATGCTCTGATACCAAGTGAAACACCCCACCTCCGTTAGGGTCACTCTCAAAGGGAATGCCCTAATTTTGGTGGAGGTTTATAAGTACAAGTCACAGATATACAAGACAGATTGTAAGAACACATATTTGTAAAACAGCGGAAGAACAACAAACTTTATTTCATTAAGTAAAATACGTGTTACAACAACATCCTTTCCAAAAACATAACATAACACTTTCATAATCTGTCTTGAGTACATTATTTAAAGAAGCATAAATAAAACATAGATAAACTGCAAAAGCCCCTTGGTGGATTGTCCAAAGCCATAGTTCAAAACAGGAAAGTCCAAGCAATACATTTCTCTTCTTCAAGCTGGATGTTGAGGCTGGTCAAGCTGCTGTGTTCCCTCCCTGAGGACCTGGGGGGGGGGGAACGGAAGAAAGAAGACGAAAGAAAAATAGAGTCAGACATAAAGCCTGAGTAAGTCTAGTACTACTCTGTCTATGAATAAAGAACTGGGTATGATAAGTAAAACAGGAAGTGGGCAAACACTATGAACTTGGTTAAGTTATCTAGGGGTCGAATATGCTATCGTACCCCATGTTAATCTCTGAACCCATATAAACTAGTTTCCAATTTGCACCCCATAATCAGGGTGATGTGATCCATTCAATGATGATCGGCTCCTACTCGCAAAGTTACATGTGTCTTACGGCCCCCGATGTCTGTAGTTACCTATGCTGGTCCCACCATGGGGTGTATCAAGTCCCATAGTGGCAACCCGACACAACCTTAGAGTGCACAGGTATGCTACTGGTGTCCAGTGCCTTATTTTTCTGCGCCGGAGTGTGTGCACGCCCGCACTCCGTTAGAACCTACACTGCTACACCACCGCCGTCGATTTGACCTCTTACAATCAGCCCAGTAATCGTGCCCCACCCTGCCTAGTTTCAGGGTATCATGATACACCTTTTAGGGTTACTGCTGAAAAGGGTCCCCCGTTACTAGGTTTTCTATCTCTAGCCAACATGCTAAGTTGGTTAAGTGTTTCCTACCTAACCCCACCAGTCCGTTTAGTTTAGCATGTCCCATTTTGATTAAGTCTTTAGTTCACTTAACCCTAACAATCCTGACTCAGCAATAGTTGTCTTATTAAGGCCCTGACCTCTCACATTAGACAGGTATTGTTGTGGCTGCCTGTTGCCGGTTGGTTCCGGGCAGTCTTACGCCACAACTCAGTCTAACCTCGGGTCCTTACTGGGCTCCATGTTTAACCTCCCACATTGGATAGGTATTGTTGTGACTACTGGACAGCCGGGCGGTTCCGGGCAGGTTTACATCACAACTCAATCCAACCTCGGGTTAAACACATCGTATGTTCTACATTTACATATTTTGTCATTCTTCTTTATTTATATGTAAATATTTGCGGCCCATTATTAAGTTAATGGTGTAAAGATTACACCAATCACGGGCCCAACCCATACTTGAATTTGGGCCCTTCTATTTTATATTTTCATTCATTAATTTATTTTTAACCCAACGTTATTTTCCCCCGTTTTACACGTCCGTTTATATATATATTGGGCTTAGCCTTTTAAAGCCCAATTTAGCCATGCGAAAAGGGGAGGCTTATGGCGTATACACAAAGAGGGGAAGGTGAGCGCATGAACTTGCAATACGACGTTGGAAATACAAAATAGAAATTGGTGTACTTGCATAGTGGCAACATAGGTGACATGAATCAAAGCATGTGAACTTGCATAGGTTTAACTACAACATGAACCTATATTCTTATTTAGGCATAATGTCAAACATAAGCATGTCATAAATATTCCTAGCATAAGCATGGCATAATGTCAAACATAAGCATGGCATAAATACTTCTAGCATAAACATGGCATAATGTCAAACATAAGCATGGCATAAATACTTCTAGCATAAACATGGCATAATGTCAAACATAAGCATGGCATAGGTAAAGTTCAATTTGTTCATGGCATAAACATAAACAAGTCATGTTCATAAGGTTTCTACATGTTTACAAAGGGGATACTTTGTTATTAACACAAAAGCATAGTTCAACTTAATCATGGTTTAAGTCTAATCACATAACGATGATATAAATATACTTATGCATAAATATTCCTAATCATGGTGTTTGCTTTAAACTTGCAAAAAGGGATTTTTGAGTCTAACCTAGCCATGTCTCACATATGTCATCATATAATTCTTTTAAACAAGATAGACTTAATCATAGATTTCAATTATGCCAAATATCATTCATAGCCTAGCCATATTCATAAGTTTTGCAAATACATGGATTATGGTGTCAAAATTCCAACATAGTTTCATATGAACTATAACAACCAAACTAGTCTCAATTGCTTGCAAAACGATTTATGCACAAAGTATACATCATGACGACATAATAACAAAGCCCCAAACTTGCATAAATTTCACTCAACTACATACATGTAGCTTCAACATAGATTACATAATTTGCGCAATATTCCAAACGTATATTTGCATAGAACTACCGCATGTAGTTCTTTATAATGAATAACATAATTTTGCACAAACATGAATTACTTCCATTGCCACAATTCAAGCATACACATCAACACAGTTGTTTATTATACCAAAGTAATACTCTACTTACAATGGTTGCGGCGAATTCTCTAATTAAGAGACACGATTCCTTTGTTGAATTGATTAGCTTTAGGTTGCTTGAATTGCTTTAGGCTTTAGAACTTTCTTCCTAACTCTCTCTCTAGTCGGCGGCTACTCTTTGTCGTTCCTCAGCAACATGGCGGCTATAATCTTATTTTGAATGAATAGATTAGGGTTTAGTCTAGGGTTGTTTATATAGAGGTTAGGAATTGATTAGGACCATTGATGTTGCTAGGTTAGATCGTAGCCATTCATTAGGAAGAGAGACCAATAAAAACCCGCCACCTAGCCCTAATGACAAAGCAGACCACAGAAATTCGACCACACACCGACCTGGCCAGCCAGGGCTAGACCAGACCTGGCCAGCAGGTCATTTTTGACCTGGGCGCACTTGGCAGGTGCGCCAGGTCAAAAATGTACTGGCGCACTTCACAGGTGCGCCAGTTCATTTTTGTTCTGGCGCACTTCCCAAGTGCGCCAGTGCATTCTGGCCCTTTTTCCGGTTTTTCGCCCAACTTCGTTCGTCCATAACTCCTTCATACGATATCCGTTTTTCGAAAACTCGGACTCTATTTCGCGTATTTTTCCGAGACGAACGCAATGGCGTATCCCGTTTCCCTTAGTTCTTTGATTTGAAATTAATTATACTTTAATTTGTGAGTTTCACAGTTATAGAATTCTCGGGGTGTTACATATTCTGTCATCCATCATGTTTTTTATATCAATGTGGAGAGTTAATTTTTTTTTAAAAAAAAATCATCTGAAATAAATAGTGTAAATATTTGTGATAGAAATTGGACTATGTTATTATTCAGAATTAGTAATAATTGAAAATTTTCAATGATCTCGGTATAGTTAATCATATTTTCTAATATAATTAATTTAGAAATTTATTTCACAGTCCATTTCTGTACCTACACCGTTTCTATTATCCATATTGGTTTTGTACACCGAGGAGTTTTTTCCTTTAAAGCTGAAAATGATAAATATATAATTAATGCATAAGTGTGTCTCTAACCTCATTTAAAAATCCAAGCTCTGGTCATGCATGGTTATGAGACAACTTATAATTTAAGCTGCGACTGACCTCATTTAAAAATCCAAGGTCTAGTTATGCATGGTCAGTGTGCTCTTAAATAAAAAATAAAAGAAATAATGTGTTATAAATTGAAATAAATCTGAAATTCTCCTTGGTGTTTAAAAACCAGTCTATCAATCCAACTTCTAATCTGTGAAATGTGTTAATCTTATGAAATATAATGATTTGTTGATTGATAGCTATTGGGATTTGAGATTATTTGATTTTGTCACTTAAATTGAATTATTAATTATATTCCAAATCCATCACAGTTTTTGTGCTTCAATTTTATAAAATTCTTTTGGAAATAATTGGAAAATATTTATATTTTTAAACTCTCTCCATTTTTATAAATTTATCGTAAATCCATCATTCTCTAAAATGTGAAATATGCCACCTATTCTCAGAATATTATGATTTTTGTTTGACTGATTGAAATTTATGGTGACCGTTCATCCTCTTAAGCTAAAATTATATTTTTAGTCATTTTTCATCTATGTTTTAAATTCTGAATCCTTTTGATGATAACAAAAGGGGGAGAATGGGTTGAGATTTTGACTTATGAGTGAATATTTTATAAATATTTTTAATTGTGAAAATTTATTCAATTTTCATTTTTTTTTACACATTCACAATTATAGGGGGAGTTTCTGTTGTAGGGGGAGCATTCAAATTGTGGGAGTTTCTGTTATTCACCGTAAAACACATATATTATATTCAAAATCTTAATATTTGTTTTGTAATCATCAAAAGAGGGAGATTGTTGTATATAACGGTGTTGTATACACAATTATATGATTTTTGTTTAATGATAACAACCAAATATATATATAAAAAATTATAAATGTGTTTGTACTGTACTGTTTCATTTATACCACACAGTAGACAGGAATATAATATTTATATTTATATAAAATACGACTGTACAAAAATTCAAATATTAACACAGTATTTTATTTAAATAGAATATTTTATTTCAAATATTCAAATAGTACAACTATTTATAACTCCACTATTTGAACACATCATATTTCATATACATTCACAGAAGATTGTACTTATAAATAAACTGAATACGATAGACAAGTTTGTTTGACAACAATAAAATGATATTTTATTTCAAACAAATTTGTTTATTACAAATACCAGTACAATTCTCTCATTATACATTCATACACTGCTCCTCACTATAACATTGTCACTCAGTTTTATGTACATTCTTTATATTACTTATACACTCTTTCACTATCTTCTGTCATCTTCAGTTTTCTGTCTTTACAGCTTAGTCCAGTCATCATCTTCATACCTGTCATATACAGAAACACACACATAATATATGGAATAGAAATAATTTTCAAAATACATGTGAATATAAATTTTATGTTAAAAATTTTATTTGCCTCAGTTTTCTGGTGTGCTTCTCGTCATTTTTCTGACTCGATCTGATTTTTTCCGACTGTGTCTAGTTAGTTTGTGTATGTATAGTACAGGGATAGGAAATCTTGTCTGATGGCTGCATATACACACGTGTGTAGATATACACGTGTGCACTGCATCGCCAATCAGTGTGCAACTGAGGAGTAGCCACGCAGACCATCTCGACTTAGTGCACAATCAACAGAGGAACAATGCAAGCCAAATTGGCCGACACAATACAAAGTGCAACACAGTTCAAAGTTGTCGAGCATATACAGATCAGCCCAAAACAAGGTGATGTGGAAAATTCAACATGATTACATTCATGAATGGTGATCAAGTCCAAACACAAATGGTTAAGACAACAGCATGGTACGATATCAATAATGCACAGTTTACATGGCACAAGTAAAATTCAGTTTTCAAGTGTAAAGTAAAGTGGTCAAGCTAAATATTACAGCAACTCAATGTACATGGTGCAAACTCAAAACGGGTGCAACTACAGGGTCATGGCATGAACTAATGATCAACATAGCTACAAAATGGAGCAGCAACTTTTGCATGGAGGGTATGAAAAAATGTTACAACAAGCATAGCAAAGCATGATCAGCAAGGGATTGCTCATAAGTGCTGGTCTCACAAATGTGTTCAAACATGAATGGTACAACAATGCAATGTGTGACAGCAAGATATATATATATATATATATATATATATATATATGGTGCATATGTGAAAACAGTGAAGCAAGACAAGTCAACAAATGGATTCACATGAAACATATCAGTGAAACTGGATGGAGCATACAGTGGAGCAAATGATTGCGCAGGCATATGCGTATATATACAATGGAATAACAGTGAAGACATGTACATGAAGCAGTTTACTCGAGTCAATCTTCATGTTCATTGTTCATGTCAATGGCATGAGTACATACATGGTCTTGAAGCAATCAAGCCAATTTGGCAAAGTTTTTGTTTGGAAAACACAATCAGAAATATATGGCAAAATCAATCAAGGTCAAATATGCAGTTAAAGTCAAGAATGGTGATTGATGCAATTTCATGATCAGCTCAATCAGTTGAATATGTTTCCAGTATTAAACAAAACATTCATGGCAATATACTCAAGACAAATGCACATGCAAGTAAACACAAATATTTGGCATGAATCTTGGGCAAGCATTCAACAAATGGATCATATTTTTGGCATGCGTTTTGTTGGGCAAGAAACAGATTTCTGCTTTCCAGAAATGAGAGAAATTAAGTTTTTTTTTAAACAGAGAAATCATCAGAACATTTTTTTGGCAAGACACCAATTTCAAAATCAATCAAGAGCAAAATGGAATCTCGCAATCTGTTTTGTGAAACAAACAATTCCCAGAAATCAAAATCTCTAGTGTATTATTTGGCAATTTTTCAAACTGGTTCAAGAAATCTGGTTTCTAGCATGAAATCAATATTTGGGAAATCGTCGTGCACAAGATTTTAAGGCAACAGTTTAAAGTCTTCCCAGAACTGATTCATTTTATTTCAGGGAAATTTATCAGAGACCAAATTTTTTGGGCAAGAAATAACAAATGGTTTTCATGTATTCAATCAACAATTGTTTTCCAATACCAGAGTATCTGTCTTACAAAATAAAGAAGCATAAAATAATTTTTATATTCCCCAATGTAGTATGAGCCAGCCATAGCAATGGAAAAATGAGTCCCAGGAAAACTTCGAATAATCTTCAAGCTTGGAAAGAAAACTGAGCTAAGTAGTAACATTCCCTCCCTGCAAACCTGGGGGGTGAAACGGAAGACAAGAAAGCGAAAGAAAACAGAGTCAGACATAAAGTCTGATAAGTTCAGTAACTTTCAGCATGCGAACAGGTAAAAACAACATGACATGAATTTAACTGAATACAAGACAATACCGTGATGATAGGGCTAACGTAAGATAGGCTAAGGCATGATAAAACTGAATGTACTGATAAACTGGATCTACCGACAAGCTGAATACACTAGTAAACTGAATATGCTTTCATACTTTTTCTACTTCACGATTACCCTATCATTCTGGTTTATATCTCTGCACCACCTTTCTAGGGACCCAACTAGTAATGATAACGCGCTCCCAATCCCTGTAATTGTGGTTGCCTCTAGGCGTACATTTATTATTATTTATTACCTAGACCTAATCTAGGGTTTTTCTATCGAGTGCTTCCTAGATTCAACTAGGGTTTACGCGACTTATCTAATACTTCTCGGATTTTAGGGTTTACGCGACCTAGGTCCAACTAGGGATTATGCTACCTATCGAACAACGCCCCTACTCTAGGACACAATACCCAGAACGGTATATGTTCCTAGACTTTTTCCCACGTATGTGTCATGAATCGTTATCGCAGTCTAGATGCACATGTCCTCTATATGTGCGACCCGAGTCTCGTGGCAGGGCACATTAAGAAACACGGAACTCGTTCGGGAGCTTTCAGATATCTGCCGATGCAGATGCTAAGGTCTGTTTTTCCAGTGGCTATGGTCCCACCTGACCCCTCCCTCAACTAATGAAAGGCACACCTTGAAAAATGAGAACTATACGCAGGCCCCCCAATGCCCCACTAACATATGGCCATCCGCAACCATAACTAGATAGCAAGTATATGGTCTGTTGGAGTTCTCCGCCTTTCCGCTTCACATATCTCGATTGACTCAAGATGGTAGGTAGACGACGGGTCGCTATCACAGGGCCATTTGTCCCGCCGAATCACGCTGGTCCATCCTAGTCTTTAGGTTACCTTATATTGCAACCAATGCATACCCTCGGTTCTTCTAACGCAGACCTTAACCTCTGTGAGCCCAGGCGGATCATCTGCATTCTCACAGAGGGATACCAAGAGTACCCTCACGTCCCCTCGAAGCCTCGGGCTTCGTAACCCAATTCATTGGAGCCTTCACTACGCCATAGATGGCCTACGCCAACCCCAGAGAAATGACGCAGTAGGTGCTAAATAGTGTTGCTGCAGGCAAAAAATGATCTATGGCAACACTTTTTTGGGGTTACCTTTTGCCGCGTTGCCTTAGAGTCAAAGGAAACACATTTTCGATCCTAAGGCAACATCAGCACAGGTGTTGCCGCATGTACTAAATTTACAAAAATGTGGGACCCACTATAATCTGTAACCCGGGTTTAAGGAATGGCCACTAAATTCTGTAGCCCGGGTTCACGGAATCTAGTTGTGGGACCCACATGCATAAATCTATGGCAACAATTTTACCACCCAACGACAACACTATATCATAGCTATGGCAACATTTAACATCACATACTGCAACATTATATCATATATATGGCAACATTACAGAACATAACATCAAACTGATCAAATTAACAAAGAACTTTTTATTTCAAATTAACCAGCGAACATAAGTAGTACTTAGTCAACTACAAAATAACAAAACGTAGCCACTAAATTCAATTTTACAAACATTTCAAAAACAAACACAGCAAGTCCTAAATTCATGTTTACATAAAACTAAAACAGTTTCAAAATATAGCGCATTCCTTCATTGCGTTCAATGCCTCTACGGCATCGCGTACCTCTTGTGCCTTCATTAACAAGTTCTTGAAAATCCTCATCACTGCCTCCTTCACCTGCATACTTCAGTTGCATTTCAACACAAAATAAGAGGTATGCATGTCTCAATTGCATTTCAGCACAAACTATGGTCATAGTTAACAGAGTTTCTTTTCAGCACAAACTGAGTTTCATAATTGAATTCCATTTGCATCAGTATAACATAGTATACTGATCTAAACAACGTGTGAGTTACATAACTGATCTAAACAATGTGTATACAAGTGTATACTGATTACATAACCGAGTTTCATTTGCATTTGCGTTTCATTTACATAACTGAGTTACATAACTGAGGCACAATGTGGATACAAGTGTACTGATCTAAACATAACTGAGTGACATAACTGATCTAAACAATGTGTATATACAAGTGTATACTGATCTAAGCAATGTGTATACAAGTGTATACTGATCTGCAATGTGGCAAAAATTATCATTAATCTACAATGGGACAAAACTTAAGATTATACCTGAAAAACTGCCCATGCATGCTATTTCATGTTACTTCACTGCTCTACATTGCCATAACAACACACAAAAGAACTCCAAACATGATCCAAGACATAGCTAAAGCTTTTGCAAAGAATTTTTCTCCTGTCTCGTGTTTTCCACATTTAATGCGCATTAGGGCCAACTCTTCCTTCAAATCTGCCACAAATTCATCGGCTTTTGCCCTCTTTTGCTTTTGCTTCAGCAGCTTTTCTTCAATTGTCTTCTTTTCCACGAGCAATTGCAATATAGTCTTTTCTTTTTCCATCAATTTAACACTAGTATCATCCAATTCAGAATTGTTGTTGATTTAATACACTTCATCATGCCACATAAAATACCCGCAATCGCCAATCTGCACATACATTAAATTCTTGAGTAAAACACCAATGAAAGATATGATAATCGACATGGAGCAACAAAAAAAGACCTAATTTATACTTACCGGCCACATGGAGCAACCAAAAAACTTCTTCCCAGCATTCGACCCCACCTTCACAGTTCTCAACTTTGCTGGGATATTGTGGTGGCAGTTCTTTCTCGCAGCCACTGTTGACGAATTTGAAGTAGAAATTGATGTCCGCATCATGCAATATTCAGTGATGTCTGCAGTCCGAGACTTAAGTCATAGAAATTTGTGACAATGTGTACTCTTATAAGTACCAACAAAGATTCCATAATATTTATATCGAATAAACATAAAATATTGGATGAAACATCAATTACATTCCTGAAATTTGCATAAATGTGGATATGATAAATGCAGTGTGTACTATATGACATCTAACAAGGCTAAATAAACACACACTTACTGCATCGAAGGAGATCTCACTGGTTGAGAACTAAAGGTAGAAACCCTAAAAAATAATAAAGGCGTTAAGCTCGGCTTTAAAGAGCAATAATTAGGATTCCGATCCGATCAAAACAAGGCTTCCTGGATCACCAAAATTTTGCTTTGCATCCTGCCCAAGCGAAAAAATTCACTTGTATATGGGCCTTGGAAGCAAAAGTGCCTCTCTGAATTTGGTATTGTCACATACTGCCCAGTGGAACATTATCCAGAGAACTTTTGTACTCACAAGAATTGCCACATTCTACCTCCATTCTCCAGATAATGTTCCACCAGGCACTATGGTGGACAACAAAATCTACCACCCAAACAATTACGATTTCTACTTGTGCTCACAAGCTAGAATGATAGGCACAACCCAAAGAAGTACTTTTGTGAAACAACATATTTAACAATGCAGGTTTGAGGAAAAAAAGACATAAATGGCTAGGGAATACCTTCATGTTAAGCCTAAAACAGATTAGCCTAAAAAATGAATGTACAGACTGACGAAGTACAACACTATGGATCATCGGAAAAGGGTAAGTTGAGATCAAAAAATTCGTTTACAATACCTTAGGGTAATGAAAGCAGATCGGCAGCGAAGCAATTTCGTGCAAAATCGGATCTTTATTTGGTAGTGAACAACGTAATTAGTGGTTTTTTGTTGAGAGGAGAAGGAAGAAGAGGTTTTTTGTTGAACGGAAGGATAATTTAGGGAAGAAGAAGGGCAACAAGAATTGGGATTCCCTGTGATAAGAATTGGGATTTTAGTTTAGGGTTCGAACGATTTAGGGTTTGAAAGTGGAAAAGTGAAAACAGATTGTTGCGGGAAAATGAAAATTTGGGTAAAAGAACACTGCGGTGTTGAAGGAAATCAGATTGATGCGGATCACTAATCGGGACCGTTGGATCATGTTGACGCGGATTGCTAATTTTATTCACGCGGCTACTGCAACACATGTTGATATCTATGCAAACACATTGAAGCGTGCGTTGCAATAGACAAAAAACATCATAGCAATGGCAACACTGTAGCTAGCAACATCATGCATTTTCGTTGCGATATGTCATCTACGGCGTAGTGCTTCTTTAAGATCAGATGGATGTTCGCTCCTTCTCGTGTTGTACTAAGGTTTACTACTTAGTTCCTGAATCGTTGTTTTCTTAACTAAGGTTTACAACTTAGTACTTTTAACTAAGATTTACTACTTAGTTCTCTTTCTTGTCAAGTTGGATTGGTTAAGTGTCATCAGTCAATTCAAGTGAACTTAACCCATTCATTTTTCATGTAAAACGGTTAAGTGTTATCAGTAGTTCATGTTGACTTAACCCTACCATAAATCAAATTATATTGGTTAAGTATTTATTACTTAACCCCACCCCTTCATCTTGTATTGGTTAAGTGTTCCCTTTTACTTAACCCTGCCCATTTGTTTTAGGGCTGTTATGGTAATGGTTACCGTTACCATTTAGCAAATACCGTTACCGTACCGTTTTTACTGGTAAGTCAAAATTGCTTACCGTTACCAATCGACTGGTATACCGATAATTTGGTAACCGTTACACTGGTAATGGTAAATTACCGTTTTTCTATCAAAGTTTATTTCTTGACATATTTTTTGTACACAGTGCATCTTTATTATACTATATGTAGTGTTATTTTGTAAAAACATAAATGAGAAAGAAAATAAGTGTACTTAGAATTATTTCACCTGATTATTAAAATAAATATAATCATTTTTTGGTTTTAAACGCATGTAATAAAGCATATCAGATGACTATACTTATGTTTTGAATTAACTGGTAAAATTACCGTTACCGCTGGTAATGAAGAAACGTTACCGATAATTTACCGTTAAAACTGGTAAATTTACCGTTACCATACCGTTTTAACTGGTATACCGATTTCAATCAAAAATGGTTACCAATCGACTGGTAATGGTATGGTAATGGTAAA